>VTPC01005814.1:0-16952 GCA_011009095.1 Ignelater luminosus
GAAAAAATAATATTTAGTACAGTGAAGGTATCTTTTAGAAGATAAGCTATATCTGAATCAGACGGCAATTACCATTTCCTTGAGTAATAGTTACGATGTCTTTGTTTTTTTAAATAGGGTTTGGTTAAAACCAAAAGAAAAATGCAAAGCACATTGTTAAAAAGTTAGTCTCTTTTGTTTTACTTCTGACATGGAAAAAAACAAAGGTATTTTAGAACATTTATTTTTTGTTAACATAGATAATAATTTTCTGGAAGGGCATCTACATCAAGATTGAAATCTTAATTTTGAAATAACCTCAATTATAATTCCCTATTAAGCACAAGTCCTACTTTTAGGTAGTATTAAAAGAGAGATTGTTGTTACATATATTGCAAAGTACTAAAAAAGAACTTACGAGGGTAATACTTTTATCTTGAAAATAATTATAAAAGATACTACGGGAATTATCTAGGTTGCGTTGTATGTATGTATAATGTGTGATACGAATATCGCACTTTTAAACGTGAAACGGCATATCTATTTTGTATCCTACAAATAAAAGGTGTTCGTATCCGGTTGTAGATTTATTAACAAGAAGTTACCACCAAAAGCGTTTAGATAACCAAATCTTGTGCGAAAGCACGTTTTCAAAATAAATGGTTCACTCACAAAATAATTTCAGGTTTATAGCTTCAACATCACGTTTTTCTGTTTCCTTTTCTTTATATAACAATAGGAGAAGATGACAAAGAAGGAATATTATTATACACACATGAAGTTTAAAAACACAAAAAGGTGTCGTAGGTAATATAATTCAATTTATAAACTGTCATTCATAAACTGGCCTCTTATACAAACGAATTTTGGTAGACGTGAACTAAACCGAGTCACATTTATTAGCGAAACAATGAGATTCAAATTTCACATTCTGCTATTAGAGAAACAGTGTTACAACTGCAAAATTCAACATAATAAATTTAAATAGAGAACAGAATTTATCAACACACCGATTATGCATACAAAAGGTTTTTGGGGTTTTCGTGACTATTGCGATTTTTTTATCTAGTATGTAATTTGTTAAGAAAGAAAAAGATTTTCATTGTTTAAAGAAAAGCATTCTGTATTTTTTTGGTATGTCAACCTCTTGCATACAAAATTAACAGGAATGGTAACTATTCTGCAACTGGTCAGCGAACTGTGACATTAAGGGCATTAAAACTTTTTGAAAAAGTGCTAAAAGGGGTTCCATCCGACCTTCAGCAAGAATAATTGCCTATAAGGAGTTAAAGATTGCCAGTTTCCTCGTTTTCACGAAATTAGCATTGTCTTGAAATGCAATTTGTCATGGGTCGCTATTTATATCCATTTTGAAAGAACAGATGTTACCTTTAAAAACTCTATCTGCCTAGGAAGAGCTTAATGCTTGGTTTAAATCCAATTTCGATCGGGCTGACATTTTTTTTTATTATTGGAAAAATTAAAGTAAAATGTCATTTAATTGTAAACTAATTAAAGTTCTTGGATTATCTTCTTTATGGAAGGCTCAAACAAAGCAGTCTTTTCCAATAGTGACACAGCAGAGCAGAGCAAGCCACAAACTTACACATTTCTTCTCGCAATTGCAACTAATCAAATGCAAGAGTTGATCAGGTGCTAGTGGCAGCAGATCTATGAAAGAAGTAAGAGAACCGTTTTGAACGATCGGATCGACCCCATTCACATTGCTGGAGATCATTCCCCCATCCAACATTGAACCTGTAAGTACATGCTATGTGTGTGCTGGTGGACTGGATCTCTTGTAGGAGGCAAAGAAGCCATTTTGAAACAATCTTTAACTGACTGACAAGCTACAGTTTGCTGTTTTGTATAAAGTCGAAGTTCAACCGAATCCGTATAGTACTCCTACTTGTCATGGAGACTAAAAAACAAACATTTCTACGCCCTTCTCGATACTTATCTTTAGCTTCATGTACAGCGGTCGGATTTTGAAAACGTACATTTGGTTTTGAAGTTTGGTGCTTTACTGCAGTTGCTAAAAAGACTTGCTATACCGTATTTGAAAAGCTTTGATTTGTTAATGACATTAATGTCTCGACTATATGAAGATGTCCGCATCATTTTCTGCTTGGTAAACGACCACCATATCAGTTCAGCCGCGTTTACGGAGCTCTCTAAAAACTCATGTCGTTTTGTTGAAGTAGGCAAATTTTTAGCCGTACTACAACTGAACATTTCGATCCGTTAGTAAGAACGTAGCTACGAAGTATATACTTCTTGCAAACTTCTAGATAAGTAGCGAGCTGCAGCGGTCATGCAAAATGTACTATCCTTTATTGAAAACAAAATTGGCATTTTGGGGCATTTCCGATATGTAGGGGAAAGATAAGTACGCCTTTTTAGCAAAGTCAACTTTTCGTGTCTAGCGAGAAGAAACATCACCAAAAAGAGATGGTCACGCAAAGGAATTTTTTAAAAAGCTGCATAGGGTTAATTTTCACTTGGGCCACTGCAAGTTATTGCATATAGAAAATGTCGCCGAGTCTCTGATAATACATGATCGTACGCGCTTGAACATAGTAGTTCGTACAGTGCAATCTCAAAATTAAAATCTAACTCTAAATCCCTAGACGAGATGTCTGTGTCCATACGAGGAGCACTGCTAATATTTGCGGAATCAAGTACTTCTGGTATTGCTAGTGTTCTGCAATTGTCACATTCGTAAAATTTGACATTTTCTACCAATAATACAATTAACGGTGCAAACCAAGCAGTTTCGTTTTAACAGAATTTAACAAAGTAATTTTGTGAAAACAGCGGAAATATCGAATCGTGATTTTAGAGTGATGATTTTTTACGATCTTCGATACGAGTTAACACCACAACAATGTGTGGAAAACCCTAGTTCGTTATTTGGGGATGAAACGCGTCCAAGACTATGGTTTACAAATGTTTCGCAGAATTCAAGCGTGGAAGACCAGCGTTTGATGACGATGTTCGCGAAGGTCGTCCATGCACCTTTGTTGTTGAGAAGAACATCAATGCTGTGCGTGAGATGATTAAAACAAATCGTCATGTGACATACAGTGAGACAGAGGCATCCTTAGGCATTGCGGCAAAACAAATAGTCGTTGGATACCTTAGAATTTGAAATGCACAAAAAAATCAGAAGAAACAACTTAAACCGGAGAATAATTCTTCATCATGACAATGCGAGTGCGCATACAGCACAACGAACTGTAGACTTTTTGACCAGTGAAAACATCACATTAATGACTTATTGCCCATATTCGCCTGATTTATCGCCCAATGACTTCTTCTCGTTTCCAAAAATCAAAAATAAAATATGTGGTGAGCGTTTTTCATCGCCTGAAGAGACAGTTGAAGCATTTAAATCGCTTGTTTCAGAGGTACCTTGTTCAGAGTGGAGAAAATGTTTCGAAGATTGGTTTCATAGAATGCAAAAATGTATAGATGTTAAAGGCGAATATTTTGAGAAGCAATAAAGCAATTTACATAATGTAATGTGTGTTTTGCTTTACTTTCTCCGCGAATTTTAGCAATGCTTTTCGTAGAAAGTAATTTATGACACATACACCTTTCTGACTTGCATATTTTTATAAGCAAGATAAGGAACTTGGAAGATTTTCCGTATATTGATCGGGACGTCTAACTAAGGACCTGTGCAAAATGTCAGCCTGTTCTGAATTTTTTCAGGTAAAAATCTATAGCTTCTGTGCTAGAGAAATTCCTGCAAATATAAGTACATTTCCAGCAATATGTCAGGGTTGAACTTTTAACAGTCCATGAGGCTAGAAATTGAACGCAGATTTCTAAACTACGAAATTTCCTACATTTTCAGTGATGTAAGATACAGGGTGTTATGTAAATATGCAACCATAGCTTAATGAAAGATACTATTGGGTAAAAGAAATCAGACTCTTCAAGATTTGTCTTTCTATCTGCTTTTCTTTAGGAGAATAAAAATTAATTTACATTTTTTAAAACTATGGAAGAAGTAAGGTAATTGGTCATCTTTAAACTGTTATAATTCTTAAAAAAGGGTCCTTTAAAAAAATTCTTGCAGATTTGAATATCTCTAGGTCACTTTAGTTACCTGTTTAAGAGTTGGTTGAAACTCATATAACACCCTATATACTTGGGTTTTTGTATGAACTCTCCATCTTGATAAAATATCAATAATAATTTAGATCAAGTTAAAGATTGGAAAATAAATGAAACTTTTTAGATCATCTCCTAGAGGCAGGTGTTACGTACATCCTTCAGTGTAGATAAATAGATGGATATGTTATCTTTTTTTAACAGAGTTTCAGTCAAAAGTTACTTTATGAAAATGCATTAAAATAATTTCCAGTTTTAGAAACAACTTCCTCTTTGATTGTGATGGAGTTAATAAGGTTATAAGTAGAATTCCTTTGAAATTGAAACAACGATTAGCATTTAGGAACTCTAGTTATACAATCATACAAAACATTATAATTATCTTAATATTTTTTATTCTAATCGAAGAATAAGAGATGTTAACATTAAACGAGAAGTTTGGAACTATGTTTATAAAGGGTTGTTTACTCCAAAAATATTACTGAAAACGCACTTCTACCTATTGATGATCTGATGTAGGTTCATTTGATATATCCATCTACTTCTTACAAAGAAATAGATTTCAGGTTCATATAAAAAGCCTCATACAATAGCATGTGGGGGGTAGTTTATCCTTTGTATACTTTTTTAGCGAAAATGCAGATTCCCATTTCCTTAATGCTACTTCTTTTTGAGAATAGCATTTATTTAATCAAATTCGAATTGATAGCTTTGAAAGGTGTCTACGAGAAATACAACGAAGGGGCTGTTAAAAGTTCAACCCTGAAATATTGCTGGAAATGTACTTATATTTGCAGGAATTTCTCTAGCACAGAAGCTGTAGATTTTTACCTTTTTTCTCGATAAAATTAAATTTTATATACTTAAATTATTACAAATGAACTTTTAAGATTATTTCTTCTCTTAATATTATGGAATGCTACATTTAGAAGTTAGTATAGCATTTAGCATAACTTATTAAATTCAACAAAAGAATTTTATTTTGAAATGAAAGTTTTTCTAGTTTTGCGTATTTATATAGGGAGATGTTGTAAAAAGTTCTAGATTTAATTTGACCTGCAATAATTAATGACATTAATATTCATAAATAAAGTATGGCCAGTTTATAAGAATATTAGCAGGAAATCGGACGAGAATGGTAAACTATCGCTGTATCCAGAATTTGATAGAAAATGACAAACACAAAAAAGAGTTTCAAGTTTAATTTATATAAACTCTTTGTTCTAGTCATCCACTTTCTTTGTAAGTAAGTAATAATTTTATGTTAAAGAGAAATTATTACGGGAAAAGTTGCTCTATAAATAAGATTAACATTAATCTTTTCCACTTTAAAATAAATTACTAAAAAAACACTTTATTGGAAGAAATTCTAACCATCCTGTATATAAAGTGTAAAGTATTTTTGTGTGTAAAAACACCCACGTTAAAATTATTGATAACATTTCAAAATTTAAATGCGCAACAAAATGTGCTAGGATGTGGAATTACAAATGCGCCTGTGCAGACATTAACAAAGTGGGGATTAGAAAAGGATGCCTATTCAACAGTGTTGTCAAACCTCACAACCATCTGTCATTTGTTGCAAGTACTACAATAAGTTTGGGCAGTTCACAAAGCTATTTTATATTTTTTATTCATGTTACATACTTGTTTTAAATGTAAGAAAGGTGAGCAGTATCGAATAGCACAGATTGTGATTAATTTGAACGTAATACAAATATGCAGAACGGAAAAACATCAATTCATGTTTTCTCTTTTACCTATCTGTCAAGTTCGGCCTTGAAAGTGTAATGGAAAGTTTCATTTGTTTGGATTTTTATTTTGATTTTTTTTTGTAACTTTAGTCTAAAAATCAAATTTTCTAATTTTGAGGTTATTAAATATTAGAAGTCGAAACTATGAAACGCTGTTAGTAATAAAATTATTGCATGATGAAATTGGTGAAATTTTTTAGAATATTTGTCCTTCAAATGATTATTTATAATTAAATTCTTTTATGTTTTATTTTCAGTGTGTAATAAACTTTTTTCTAGATATGGGAAATGATAACTGCGGCTTTCTTGCGGATTGGCCTAGAGCGAAAAAATCGAAAAAAGCAGAACCTGAGAATTCACACAATTGGGCATACTTGCCCAGTGTTGTGCTACATGATGTGTTTACTTTATTGAACCAAAGAGACAGAATTAATGCTTCTAGTGTATGTCGTAATTGGAGACAGAATTTATATCATCCCAAGTAAATATCTTTTATAATTACATAATCAAGTTTTATGTAATTGTACTTTTTCTTTTCTAGATTTTGGCAAGATGCAACATTCAAAATAGATGTTAACAACGTATCTAACAATAATTATAAGACTTCAATCATTGCTCGTATTGTACGAAATGCAACTATCAAATTTGATTCACTATCGTCATCATGTGTATCAGAATTTATTGCCCTATTGCAGTGTCTGAGCACCAACAGTAACCTCAGGTCTTTACTTATTGAGCCTACACATTGCCGAATCGAACAACCTCATAAATTTTTTGATATGTATGTATTGGTTTGCCTAGTTGTATTAGTAAATAAATTAACCATAGATGTGTTTTTAGATTTACAGATGGATCAAACACACTGTTAACGCGTCTAGTTCAGGCATGTTGCCGTATTCCACTCAGTCGTTTTAGTATAGGAGGATCTGAAGATCTTTGCCAGCACATTCCTCAGTTCCTACAACTTTTAGCAAATACTAATTCAAATAAGGTTAGCCTTTTAGGGCTTGCTTCTGTAAAAGATGATCCTGGGAATTATCTCATATGTGACGCAGATCCTGCTCTGTTTAAACCTTTTAAAAACCTTCAGGTAGATAATTAATCTGCAGAAATTATTAGTTTTTAATATTTATTTTAAATTTAGGTATTAAGTATAGACTATGACATATTGAGCGATATATTCTTAGATTCGTTAGAAAACATTAATAATTTTCGTCGATTAATTGTACATGTTCATGGAGTGTGGACTGGTCATCCTGGAACTTCTGAAGAGGCATGGGTTCGATTTAAAGTAGCACATCCAGAATGCGAATTACGTATGTCTTTTATCCATGCATATGATGAAGTGTCACATATGCAAGATCATATTTTAAGAAGCAACATGCCCTTGAGCCATCTTAAAGTGTTCTTTTGTGAACATGTAAGTACGTTTTTAGTAGGTTAATCTATATTTTATTAGAATTGTTTTGATCACAAATATAAATATTTTTATATTGTTACGATTCTGTGTTAATTTTAGATAAACCTAGAAGTATTAAATTTATTATCCACCTGGTATCCACGAACATTACGTAGTATTATGTGGGTTGATTCTCAGTGCCATAATTCACAAAATACATCGTGGGATTTAGTTAGACGTTTGGGTGGTCCAGATGCAAATCAACCTGATCCAATTGTAATGGCGGCATGGTTATGCGCAAAGCTTGAAGAAGTCGTACTTCTAGGTATTAACCTTTGCACTTTTTATTTGCCTTTTTAATATTCTAACTACACTTATAAATTTTTGCAGTGAAGGGGAAATTATAAAATAGTTTTTAATTTGGTGAATGGATGTTTAATTATAAAATTATGAAAGGTATTCTTATATTGCTCATTGAAAATTAATGAAATTCTGCAGGCTGCTACTTTCTTTTTTTATTAGCTTTATGCGCTGCAATGATTTCCTTAAAATATACATGTACTGTTATTATTAAATTTTCATCAACATGCAAGTTCATTTTAATTTAATTGATGAAAAAGGCAATTAAAGTTTATTAATTAAATCGTTACAAGAATATAAATCAATTATTTGAGGTTATTTTTGTATTTTTAAATTCACTATCATAAATTATTGTTTCTTGGTAAATTATTATGTTTCTATTTTTGGAGCTGCATCGAGCTGATTAATTGTAGATAGTATTGTATTGCAAAAAATGGAATTTTATTATCTGAATTTTATAAATAATATTGTTTAGTGAATTCTTCTTATATCTTGTAAACAACTTTGTCTTATATTCTTGACTACATAAAATTACTAAATTTTTAAATTTGAAAATGTTAACACATTTCTGTGAAACTTTTTATATTAGTATCATCACTTCAGTATTAGTCAAACTGGGCATCACGATTATTTTTTAATTTTGTTTTTTTTTCCTTACCTACAACTTACAGATTTTTCATTTTCCTGTAATTGGCTAACTTATGTAGCAAGACTATTATTACAGAATTACATCGAAGAGATTGAATAAGGAGAAGAACTATTTGTCCAATTTTTTTAATTTGTACACTATGCGCATGCACATGTAAATAACTCTTACCTTCTTTCTTTTATTATCAATTTAAATAAATATGCTTTAAGCTAAAATCTTTTTATGATAAATTTAAAATGATGTCATATAGAGACAATTTTGGAGTTGTCAAATTGCATCCTAAACATAACCTCAAATCTTTAATTGTAAGCAGAGCTGTTGCAAGTACCTATGAAAAGCACTTAACTCAGGGTTCCACCTCGCCTGGAAAATCTGGAATTGTCAGAGGATTTTTAACTACACCTAAAAGTCAGGGGCCCAGTTTCTGCTTTCCCTTCACTAACTAATGAAGCTTCTGTAAGAGCTGTTTGACACTATGCTAAATTTTCTAAAAACTTTTGTACAAATTAATTTTTTAAAGATTTTTGGCTGTTGCAAACGGAGTTTACATAAAAATTCTTGTAGGAATCTTTGGCAACAAAATTTTTATAGAATAGGTTCTAAAAATCGGTAAATCTCTTGCAGAAAACGTGAGTGCATCGTCAGCTAATTGTCTGCATGTGCTTGCTTCCCTGTTATTTGAGGTTATGTTTATGAGTCGCATTAAAAGTCACTGCAAACAGCTGTAAATAGATTGATACTGCATACGCTTACATCAAAAATTTTGTAACAAAATATGCATAAGTTGCATACAACTCACTACAACAACGTACCTGTAAAGATTCTTTTATAAAATTTCCACAAAATTTACCATAATATCAAATAGCTTTAAAAATTTAAACAAGTATAGCTTTATCTGATTTTAAGAAGAAGAAAAAGGACAAAACCAGTTGCCATGGTAGTTAAAGAATATCTAGAGTTAATGAAGAGAGTAGAAACTAACCCCAGGGAATTTAACAAATATCTTTAAAAATCAGGAAATTTTATTATTAAGGTCTCGAAAAACCTTTGAGTTCTTTTAAAGAAAAACTTGAAAATATTTTTTTTTTGACTTGTGTATACTCAGACTAAAAGATGAGTCTCACTTGCTGATTCATGCATGTCGATTGTACATGTGTACATGGTATGCATTGTTGCACTGACCCCAATGTCATTTGGAAATTTATTAAATTACTGCATGAAATAGGTTTATATGGTTTGCATATGATTCATGTTGTCATGACATAAGGTGGCAAATTAATCACGTAATGAATTTGGAGATCAACATATTTTTTATTTAACAATTGAGCTGATAAAAGATCTACATATTATTTACAAAGTTATTACAGATCAGTTAGTTTTTTCAAAAACATTTTTATTTGTGGTGTGGAAAATTAGTTAATCCTCTTATTTTATTTGCAACATTCTTGTAATGTATATTCCATCTTAAGTATCTGTCTTTTGTTATTCTTAAGTATTTTATTTTATTTTATACAGGGTTACTTCAAAATACTTGAAGTTTTAAGTACACATTTCTTACACACTAAGCATTCACAAAAAAAATAAAGAAAAAATAATTCTCTTTGGTTGGGGAAAAATAGAATCTTTAAAAATCCATGATATTTGTTTGAGAATTTCCGGAACTTACCCTGTACGCAATGACCTCATAGAATAAAACATGTTGAATTTAGCAACTCCATATTTTCTAGTAGAGCAGTTTTAAACAAACCTTGATGCGATGGTAGTTACGAAGAAAAGCATCTGCCCTTCTTCTTTTTAAGCCCCCTTGTCAGTCTTAAGGCATTAGTCACTTGCAGGTAGTTACTCCATTGTGGGAATAAGATAACTATTTAGTTTACTGTTAGCAATGTTCCGTAATTGATTAAAATTTTTACATTTCATTGATTTATGGCTCTGGTAAATATTTATTGTTAATTCTTTGTACATATTTTCTTTTGGTGTACGTTAAGTGCATTTTAAAAGATTATCATAAATCCAACAAAGCTTTTAACCTAACTACCTAACCCTAAAAGTACTTTAATACATACAAAATTACATTTAAGATGGCCTCAAATGCTGGAGTCGCATTTAATTAAAATATTTTAGAAAAGCAAAGCTTGCGCTCGCTTTTTTATAGAATTTACACAAGTAATGAAAGGCTTGTGTGTCAAAAACAACTGATTTTAAAGCATGCAAAAATTAATGAGCTTGTGGCGCATGTCAGATATACAGCATGAGTATAAAGTAATGCATAAATTCATATTTTTTTAAGGGCAACTATATTTGAAAATCCTGAAAAAGGTAAAGTGCAAAAATTTTTATGCCATTGTTTAGGCAATAATAGCATCTATTAAAATCGCAGGAAAAATCAGGATTTCCATTTAAAAAAATTGACAATGACCTAATTGCTTTGAAACAAATGAATGCTGGAAGGTGACTGCACTATTAAAATGTGTATCTTTATAGTAGAAAATTGACCTGCTTGAGGATTTTTCCAATATACTTTGCCATAAAAAGATATTTTATGTTACTTTATATTCACACTATATACATTTTGTTATAAGTCTACTTTTCTATATTTATAAAAGCAGTTTTTGTTTTCATTTTTAAATAGCATTAAATAAAAGATTGTAATTAAATTTCAATTTTGCACTCAAAAACTCCAATTAGATTATTACTATGTTGTTAATTCTTTCCACGTCAATTTGTGGAAAATTACACGATTTCGTTTTTAACAAATTCTACTTTTAAAAGTTATTATTAAAATAATGATGGAAAAAACATGAAAAACACAACGCAATATAATTAGAAGGTTTATGTTAGGTAAGGTTACAAACAGGTTAAAATACCGGCAATACTACTGACATTCTGTCTTTTTAATAGCTACAGCTGCAATGTTCAATGATGTCAGCTACCATCAAAGATTTAAACTTTATTAATTTATTTCTCTGTGTTTCCATGATTTAAGAAAATTGAAAAAGTAATTTAGACTCTAACTTTTATTGTGCATATACAATGAAACATTATGAAATGAGCCCATTTGAATTGCAAATAATATTTCAAGAACAGTTGTGTTTAGGACATTAGTTGTATAACAATTTTTTGCTTATTTTGGACTATTCTATTCCTCTTAGCAATATGGCAGGTCATATGGTTTAGCTTTAATAGCTTCAAAAAAATATCTGGCGAAAAGAAATAAGAGTCAGGAAAACCTGGAAAAGTTAGGGAATTTTGTATCATCTTCAGAGCTGTCAAATTTTGCGGTTACTTTTTGAGAATACTTTAAATACTTAAAGTAACCATTACGGAAGTATACTTCTAATGAATAGATTTTTTATTCTTAACACAATTTTTTTTAAATTACACAAAGCTTTAAACCAAAATTAAAATTCCACTAAGTATTTTTCAACTTAAGTAAATATTTTAATAATTCTGATACTCAGTACAGCAGCTCTGATTGTAGGAATAGTTTTAATAATTATTATTTTTAATTAATATTTATTAATAAGATGTTATTAATAATAAGTATTATTGCATACCATTTTGAGAATTCACAATACTACAGATATACAGGGTCACTAAAAAGTATGGAAACATGCTACCCCTGCAGAAACGGTAAGAAGTAGACAAATGAAATTTGAAGAACTTAAAGAAGGTATTTTTTGCCATCTTTTGCGAAGGGAATTAAAAACAAATCTTCAATTGTTTTTTTGTACGGCTGCCATATTGAATTTCTTTAAATGGAACACCCTGTATATGAATAGCGATTATCTCCAAAACCTATCAAGGTAAGTATAGCAACCCTATATTGTTAAATTCGCCTTTACAACCCCTATTGAGATATGGGGTCATATACAGAGTGATCCATTTAAAGAAATTCAAGATGACGGCCGTACGAAAAAACAATTGGAGATTTGATCTTAATTCCCTTCGCAAAACATGGCGAAAAAACCTACTTTAAGCTCTCCAAATTTCATTTGTTTATCTCTTACCATTTTTGCAGGGGCAGCTTGTTTCCATACTTTTAAGGACCCTGTATGTAATTCTCAAAAGAACTGTTTAAATTCATTTACTTACAGCAACAACATAAACAGAAATCGACCTTCAAAGTGACAGTAAGTTATAATGTTGATGACAAAACACTTTGTTGCCAACGTTAAGACAGTGATGAAAGTGAAGATGAATTGAAAACTCTTGCTACTGTATTAGTTTAAGAAATAAAAGAAAGAAAAAACCAATTTGTATTTTAATTATATTTGTAAACGGACAACAAATTAACAAAAATGCAAAACATAACCTCAACACTGTTTATTCTCACAATGTTTACAATGGTCATGCACTGACGTCATCATCATCCTGATTACACCAGTCAAAAATTGTGACAATTATGGATTACACTTAACTAAAGCTCTTATACACCTACGAACGACTGACAGTATATTACCAGAGTTACACTCCCACTGTTTCTGAACACTGATTGTTGACCCCGTTAATACCTGGATAGCTGGGCAACCATTTTTAAATGTATCCCAGTTTTAGCCTACAGAGAACATGCACATAATGTACCCTGGGGGTACAGTCTATCTCTTTATTAATTACAAATCACGTTTTTCATTCTTTATTAATCTTTATGTTATTTTAATTTATTAATATCAAACGATCATTAAAATTTCAGTTCCCAGTAAACTGAAATTTTTTCGTATGGTGTAGCTTACACACAATGCATGCCAACACATAACCTATAAACTGATGATTTCTAAACTGTCACTTTGACAGATGATTTTATGAAATAAACTAATTGTAGAACATGATCTTTTTCTTATAGCTCCCTGGAAACTGAAATTTTAATGATTGCTTGTTATAATGCTTCAATTAATAAAAGATGAATAATATGGTTTGTAATTGATGAGAAAGAGACAGCTTATTGTACCTCCAATTATTATTATTATTGCAGTCATCTCGTAACGCTGTGCAACCACATAAATATCATAAAATGGATATTGTGTATTATAAATGTCATTATTGTAAAAATAATCAACTGTTATGGAAAGATATAGCAGATCATCCATGTTTTCAATCACAAATAGATTAATAATATAGAAATAAATCGTTTTACAGTGATTTCAATAATCATGTCAAAAATGTTTTTTGTGTATCTAGTAATAATGTAGAAAGGATTAATAAATGGATTTTACAGCAATTATCAAAGCAATAATATCAATCTCCATTATATTTTATTGCGCTGCTGAAATGTTATAATTTACAAAAGCTAATATCGAACACTTAAAATAAACATCTGTTAAGTGTCAGCTGCCATTTGCTACTCTAACTTGTTTTTTAATTTATTTGTTTAGAACATAATATTCAGTGTTCGGGATAACCTTGCTCGAACATACGGTGCAATTTAAAAACACGGCCAAAATTAACTAACACTTGTTTTTAGTATTTTAGAAGTATTTAAACATAACCTATTAAAACATAGCATTAATCTTTAGAATAAAAAATACTTTCTCTTTTAATCTAATTGTATTTTTATTTTTTATAGGATATAAGTATTTCGAAGAAGATCTAGTTGCCATAGCTAGGTTAAGAAACGATACCTTAAGGGTTCTTGAAGTCGCTAATGAAGATGTTATATTCTCTAATGAAGTATACAGAGGTCTTACCGACTCAAAAGATGTATGTATGATGTTATTTCTTGTTTTGTTTTCTTAATTATCTTGCTTTTAATGATCACAATGATATATTTAGAACATGAAAATATTTTATTATGTGTAAAGCCAGGCAAGTTTGTTTTAGACTGGTTTTGCTCGTAATGAATATAACAATTGCATTAAATACTAAACCTTTTTGGTTTTTATAAGCTAAAGTTTCTATTTTACTTATACATGCTACAGAATAACCTTTCAGAAACGACAGTTTGGCAAAAGTTGCAAGAATAAAGAAATAAAAAAAGGCAATTTAATATTATTAGTGTTCTAAGAATTGTTAGTTAGAGGGGACTGTTTCTCTAAGGTCTTCTGAAAAGTTACTCTGGGTTTATACAATAGTTGGGTGTTACTATTCTACTAGGCATTATCCTCATTATGGAGGTAAGTAACTAAAACTGAATACAGTACTGTAAAAAGTAAAACCAAGGAACATGGTGTATAATTAAATGTATTTTTAAATAAGTTTTTGATATAATCTAATTCTAATATTTTAATTTGTTTTGCAATAGGAAATCAGTAAAATAATTGGTAAACCATGGGCTCCATTGAAACCTGCAGAATTACATCCTGTGATATGCAACTCGGTAGCAGGCGATTCGGATGAATATCTACTGCCGAAAGTTCTGGCCGACCTCGATTAAGATAAGTTATATTATGCCTTAAAAAACCTGCTGTCCACCATCTATAAGTAAGCCAAAAAAAAAATTTAAAACGACTACATCAATCAGGTTTTTCTATAATTTCAAATTTTTCTTTAGAGTGACTTATGTGTGTGTATTATTTGAAGGTTTAGTCGTGTTGTGTTTTATACATTAATTTTTTCTTTCAATTTTCTGATGGTCAGAAATTATTTAAAGGAATTATTTTAATCATTACAAAATGAACTGCGTGTTATTTTAAAAAGTCTTTTTTAAAATATTTAAATTTATTTTTGTAAAATGAAATTTTATCATTTTTTTTATTTTTGTATGGTCTTTATTATTTTTAAGGAATCAAACTCAGTTATAATTAATGAAAAAAATTAATTTAAAATCAACAAAAAAAGTTGAAAACACAATGACGTACACATTTTTGTAAAATCACAAACAATTTTTGAACATTGTGATAGAAAGAAATCGGTAACTATTAGAAGAGGTTTTGTCAATGTCTTTTACCAACAAATAAATTTAAAGTTAATATCTGAAGGTTGTCTCAAGATTATGAAACGATAAAACAAAATGTTAAAAATGTACTATTTAAATATTAATTTCTTTTTTTAAAGTAACTTAAAAAATTTTTCCAAGCAACAATAAAATCTTGACTAATTTGTTTCATACTTAGTAATATTTAGAACTGATAAACATCTGTGATAAAACTCGCTTAATCAATATAATTATGATGGTTGTTGACGTGAATTGTATAATGTTAATGCCAACCAACCAATGACCAAAATGTACCTGTAGGCATGAACTTATTCGGAGAATTAAAAAAATATATTTGTGTGTTTAGAATTGCGAACAACTTAGTTGGAAATACGCTTGTTTGGGTGATAAAAATGTTAACAATCAAATTAACCGAATAAAAGAAGCTAAAACATAGCGAGTTAATATATTATCGTTTTGCAGTTTCCGATGAATGCAAAATCGTGTTTTTTATTTATTATAATAGTATTGTGTGTATGTTAAAAAAAAAGTTGTGATACGTTCCATTTTGTTTTGTTTTAAATAACAACTGTTTCTGTATAAATAATGTGTATATTGATTTTTCGTCTATTTAATAAGCATGATTGTTATTATTCGTTGATTGTAAAGAATGCATAGTTATTTTATATCTATAATATAGACCAGATTTTGAATATCATCTGAATAATTATCACTTTAAAAAATTTTCAAGAATTAATACTGAAGAAAATGAATGGATATTAAAAGGTTAATTCCTGAAATTCTTTGTAAGTAATGCTAACTTGATGGTATGATGATGGAATAGAAAGCAAACTATGATACAATGATAGAGTTGTCACTCGTGTAAGATTTCACTTAAGAATGATATTTGTACAGAGTATAAAAATTATTGTAAATTATTAGAATAAAATGTGTAAAAGGAAATTAATCTTAATAAGATTTGTTTAAAGACTTTGAATTGACAAGTAAGCGAGTATTGAGAATTATTTTAAAAGAATCGCTTCATGTTTAACCATTTAATGATACATACCTAACTTGTATTAGGAATTGTGATTAAAAAATATTAGTCAAAGTAACCTACTTAATCAAGTGATAGAACAGTATTATAAAAATATTCAAAATATAATTTTATTTACCTTCCATCTTAAATAATATAAAGTAGTTAACTGTTTATAATAATGAAGATTTAAGAGACAACTTTTACATAATCATATCAGTGATAGTTTTTATAAGGAAAAGATTATTATCTTCGTTTATTAAAACAAGAAAATAAGGAATAACATTATGGAATGATCGTCCTTCTGAAACAATAGGAGATAGTGAAGTTTGAAAATCAGAATACATTTTTATACTTGTCTTTATAACCCATTCAAACTATTTGATATATGAACTTTTATTAAATGTCATATTTCGTATTTCCTAACCTTAAATATTTGGTATGTCACATTTACGATTGATGGCTCATTTACATACTATAGGTTAGGAAACTCTGTTTTATGTTGTTATGAAACAGTCAACAGTGAGTTAGATTATAAATAGAGCTGTTTAAAGCTAAATCTTTAATATAAAATGGCTCAAAAAATGCTGAGGTTATATAAAATAACTTACTTCGAATGTTTAGGAAGTTGCTAAGAAATTACTTTTAGTTTATAACTCCCAGAGGATATTTAATTTTTTTTGTTTTTCATTTTATATAAAAATCCATTGACATCTATTTTTTTTGTTATTTATAACTTTTGTTGATTTTGTTAACTTCCTTGATTATTTTGTTATTGTATTTTATGATTTTATTTAACAAAA
>VTPC01005814.1:17352-119432 GCA_011009095.1 Ignelater luminosus
ACTATTAAATGAAAATATCTAAATTGCCTTGACTTGGTCATCACTTTCGATACTAAATTTATTAGGTTTTTGTTTATAAATATTATTTAGTTTTATTTATGATTATTATTTTTTTTCCAGTCTACTAAATTTTAGCATGAATAAAACTATAACTAGTTATTATCAGTGCTAGTTTATATTTTCTGTAGAATTTATTTGTACGTATACACACTTCTCAATTATCAATGTCAATCTAGAAAGAAAAATAAAATTTTCTTGTTATTATTACATTAATTATTACACAATACAGTCCAATATTTGGTTACAATAATAATTGCAATAAGAATTTTTACAAAATATCACTACTATGATTATACTTGGACTGCATTGAGAGTTTAACAAAATAATTAAAAATTTAATTAAAATTTGATCTGGTTTAATTATACTATTATGGTTTTTGTTAGTGTAATACGTTTCTAAGCAGCCATTGTCTTGTTATAACAATATAAATTTGAAATTAGATCCATAAAGTTTACACTACATTCATAATTTTTATTGCAATTATCTTAATTACATAATGTTAAATTCACTGTTTGTTCTTCTATCTTAAATGTTTAATTCATTTTTTAGATTTGTTTTTTTTTCTTATTTATTAGCAGTTTACACTGATAGCCACAGTGTTTTTAATATAATGAAGAAGATTATAATTGTACTATAAAGTAAAATAACTGGTTATAATGTTCTTTTGTGCTTAGCCTAGTAGATTAATAACAAAATAAATGCATAATGTAAGAATTATTGAAGATTACATTATAATTATGATTGCAAAATGCAATAAAACAATAATGGATACCAGTTTTCTTCCACCTTTATAAAATAAGAATTGCTATAACATTGCAAGTTACAATTAATAACGTGAATATCATCCAACAATGAATGGTAAATAAATGTGATAAGTCTCAATCACTAACCTACTCTCGAATACATTTAACGAGAAGAATATGGGAGAGAATAACACGACAATGAATTACTTGATTGCAATGAATTTATAAAGGTAATTGCAAGCTTTAAAAGACTAGAAATTTTCAAATATATGTCATGCATAAAGTGATATTTATCAAAACAATTTTGCATTTTTTCTATTATATTTAACACTTTAAATTGATAGTATACCACAATTGTCAAACAGCGCATAAATATATCAATTTAAATTACATTCTGATTTACTTCATAAGAGTGATTTATAGCATCACCAATTAAGTGCTTGTTGCTGAAATGTTTAATTAAGAAATTTTTTTATATCCATTTCAAAATATAATTTTTCGTACAATGTGTAGCACAAAGTGCTCTTGATGATTAAATTCTTATTCTGCTCTATTTGTCGCTAAAATAGAACAGTTGTAGAAATCATATCACTTAAAAATAAACATTTGAATATACAATTATTATATTGAATGGATGATTTTCCAAGAGAATACCTTGATGTGTATTAAAGCAGATAAAATGATGTTTTAAATTGATTTGCTTGGCTGACAATAAATAATAAATTAGTCACCTGTTTATACTGCCAAAAACATTTTTAATGAATCTGTGAGTTACAAAATACAATTACACAATTAACAAACGAAAAAATTTATTAATTGATTTTATTTGATATCTAGACCAAAATTCATTATTTGTTCTATTGTGTCTACGTCTGATGTCATGTAAATTGATATCTACTGTCTGTTAAACTATTAACTGAAGTAACACACTTTTGTGTAACCACTTACAATATTGAAAAAACAAACTATTATTGCATCAAATCTTATCATTTAAAAGACTGCGTAAATATCTCTAGTATTCCATCATAAATGAATGAAACAATTTACATTGAAATTAATAGATTTTTAGTTTTTTATCTATACCATAAATGATTCTTTAACATACATGATTGACTGATAAAGCTGAATCTCATATGACTGCCCCCTACTCACTTATTTGTGTTCTAATTTATACCATTTTTAAGGCAGGGTATCTTAAGACAAATTATTAGCAGTAGTGGCAACTCTATTTGATCAAGAATGAGAAAGATCATTAGATTTAACCTTGAAATATTCATATTTGGTTCTTGTTTCTTAAATAAACTGAATTCACTGCTTTAAATAATTATGCATTTTATACTAACTTGTGTTGTTTGGTTCTGTTTTATCAGACAAGTAAACACCAATTTAATTTTTATAAAGTAATAAGTAACATTTAATATTGTTAAATAATAAAAATTTAAGAGACACAATCGAGAACATCGATAAAACGTTACGTTATTTAAGTATTATAAAACAAGAAAACATCTATTTTAATCATAGAGTTCCTATTTATTATTCATGCCCACTGACCAAAAACCATGTGGTTAATTAACACAATAAACTTTTGTTTTGTTTTTTCTTTAATAGCATTATTATAATTTATAACCGTTTTTATAAGACCATTTATGCTATAGCAATTACAAAAATTGCAAAAGCTCAATAGTTTCTCTTTACTTATAAGAGCTTTTAAAGTTTCAAAACAAATCAACTTATATTCCCTATTATAATCATCATCTTTTTGGGATCAAAAGTTTATTATAGTATGTGTGATAATTTACTTGTGAAGAGAGCAAAACTATTGACTTAATTGAGGAAAATGTTGTGATTGAGTATATTTTGGTTGTGTTCCTTTTGCGTTACCACTATGCTTTTATTACTATCTTTGTTTTTTGCACTTTCTGTTAGGCAAACACAGTACAACAAAGTACAAAATCAAAAAAAAAAGATTCCAACGCAAAGTTTACTCTAACTTTAAATCTACTGCTGCCGATTCGAAGCTTATGAATTACATTTGCATAGCGGTTCAATACGTATGTATATAGATTTAGTAAAGTATAGACGTAGAAGAAAACAAGAAAGATTAATGGCAAAAGCAGCACAACTGGTGTTAGAAAGTGATTAAATTAAAAAATTTTGTAGAGAAAGATTTATAATAGAGAAAATTTTATATTATGTCAATCGATAAAAAGAGCTAATTTAACTATGACAAAAGAAATAATTGTAAATAAGAGCAGATAAGATCGAGTACCTGATAAGAGTGATTTTAGAAACTTAGCCTGCTATTGTAACCGCATCTACCCTAGTCCAACATGTTGAATGAATTAAAATCTATAATTAATTAATATTAAAAGAAGTGAGATAAAAATAATAATGAAAACGTGTGTGTGAGAATGTAGAAAATAAAAATATTTTGCTTTTGCTCATGTACATTGCAAACAAAATCCTATTCAAGATTGATAAGAAAAAATATATTTATTAATAAGCTAAATCATGAGTGAAGTATAAATACTAGAGCGCTTCCAATTTTGCAATGCACATCATAGCAAAAGCAGAAGACGTTAAGGTTCTGTTTCCATCATGAGTATCATGATTATATCTGTGATGTAACACACGGACACATTAGTAACAGCGTACATATGTTAAACAACGCTTAAATGTTACAATGTAAGTCTGGCTATAAATAATAACCTCAGCAACATGAGGATCATCTAAAGCCTCAATCAATTACACATTTTCTTTTTTGATATAATTTTTATTTATGATGCGTTATTAATTAAAAAAAATATTGAGAATTTGTGGAGAATATACAATCTGTCTTAGAAGAAATAAACCATCTGGATTATAAGTCTTGAATATTAAATGTTAATTTATTGTTAACAAATTAAACAATTTATATGTTTTTAATTTAAATTATTAAATAAATATTGCATAATGAGATATTTGGAGCATATTGGACAGATTGTACTCACGATCTAATTAAGGACCAAATGTAAAGATTATATCAAACAAGCAATGCATTTTGAATAACGTAAATATATAATTATCTATGGGGCGTACTTGAAATTATAAAATATCCTACTAGATTGCCACTTTCCAAACTTCGGCAATATAGAAATTGCAAAATCAATTTGCTTTTTTTATAAAGTAAATTAAAATAAAAAGGTGTTGCTTAAACGAATTTAACGACAATAACAAAAAGAAGAAGAAATAAAAACATGCAACACTAATTTAAAGAAAAAATGATGTCTTTTAGTAAGTGAGAGAAGATTTGATTTCTTTTCCTTTAGATGAGGGAAATTTGAAAAAATTAAGTTTGTATTTGTTAAAATGCTGCTGGGATTTTTTTTAATTTTTTTTCTTATTCTACAAAAAGCAGCAATATCATGTGATTGAACTTCTCTCGTTCATCAAAAATATAAATTTAAAATTATTGTTATTCTTGTAATTCTTATTAATGCTATATTAATTACCAATTAACATAATAATTAAATGCATTTTTTTTAGTATTAAATATTTTATGAAACAAAAATTTATATACATATATAAAATATAATCTAGTTTCTAAGGAACAAATTGTTTTTGCCACTGTACTAAAATTTTTATTATTCGTATATAAAAGTTTGTATGCATTATTTGTAAAAAAAAATAGTCTTCTTTACAAATATTGCAATTCATATAGTTGTTCATGTTTTTCGATAAAATATTTCAAGAAAACAAAAATATTTAAGAATTTATTGCACGTCTCAAAATTTGTCTTGAATAATTAAAAAATAAAAATTAAATGTTTCCACTATTATAATAGCTTTTTAATTTTTATTTTTATTGTGTAGATGGTAGATATAAACTTTTAAAAGTATGTTCTATATGTGTAAATTAGTATTTTTGAAACAATAAAGAGAATAATCTTTTTTGTTTTGAAAATACATTAAAATCTACATATTTATACTAATCAATATATCTTATAATAAAAGCATTATTAATGAAATTTGATTGTTTTGAGAAATAAAAAGATAAATATACAATAAATTTTCTTTTGATATCTGCACTTTGCTTTTGCAATGAACAAAATTTAGTATAAAATGTGTCTTTACGTACGTGACATTTTTTAAACATATTTAGAGTATTATTAAATCTTGTGTTGTTTAAAAAATGTAATGTAAATATGTAGCAGTTTGTTAATATGTATTACTAAATTCAGAATATATTTTTTTTATGTATCTTCATTTAAGTGTCCATTCATATTTTGTTATATTTGTAATGTTCATTCTACTACAATTTATTGTGTAGAAAAAAAATTGTTTTGAAATAAATTCCAATATCTACATATCTTCTGTTGTTTTATTTATAAATTTACATGAAAATCACTAAGTGCTTCAGTTTTGGGCTTTATGCAGTAGAGCAATGTTCTCAAACTTTCATTTGTGGTGCCCTTACAAATGAGAAAATTGAATCACAGTAGCCTTTTTTCTTTGCACGTTGCTCCAACTGTTGAAATTGGGCGTGTTCAGAGCACTAAACTGTTTAAACAGTTTATAAGTTTGAGAGTACTGAACAGATTCATTTACTTCTAACAGTTGGTCAACATACTCAACATAAAATTTTTATGTTTACTGAACTAAGCTGTGCAACACAAGTGCCACCTAACAAGGAACATTGTCAAGAGCATGCATATTTCCAATGTTCTAACTTCAATCTGGTATTTTAAATTGGTTGTATTTACGTATTTAACCCTTATGCAAAATAAACAAGATGCTTAATGATAATATAATCCCAGCAACAAAAAAGGTTTTGCTATTAAATGATTTCATAATAGTTAACAATCGATTGATTCCACGAAACGATAATAATTGTAAGTTTTCCTGATTTGTAATTTCATGGTCTCAAACCCTCCTAATTTCCGCTGAAATTATAATACAAATAACAGATTGTCTAAAATAAAATTGTTCATTATTATTTGCAGAGAAGTTACAACAGAAGCGTACTTTAAAAATACACAATTTAATATAAGTAACCTCAAACCGTTGATTGTATATCAATCAACGCTCAAATATACCGTTGAGACAACATGGCGTTCAGTGTCTAGCATAGTGTTGACTGCAAACGTAAACAAAACATAGTTTACCGTTTAGCTAAACAGTTTAGTGCTCTGATTGCGCCCATTATCTTCATTCCTCTTGGTAGTGCTCCTGTACCTGAATGCATCTCAGTACAGTTTGAGACCCACTGCAGTAGAGCACTTGATTTCAAGAAATTTGAAGTTAAGGTTTTATCATTGGCATGCTAAAATCTTTGACTTTGTTTTTTTAACAGTGACTTCACTAGGGTTCCTAGATAACAGAGCAGGGCGTTATCTGATTAAAATTTTAATCGATTAAAAAAACAATTGAAAATTTAGTCGCATTAATTAAAAACAATTAAGTCTAGGACGACTCAAAAATTAAGCGATTAAAAAATCGACTAAAAACTCAATCGCCTATTTTTAATTGTTGTAAATGACTAAATTTGCAATCAGAAAATAATTTAGTCGGATGAAAAATTAGTGAATTAAAATATTATTCAAATAAAATTGATCGTTAAAGATTATTTTTATGCTGTACTTTTTAGTACAGTAAAACCCGCTTATTGGAATAGCGTTTGGATAAAGAAGAATTATTCCAATAACCGCTATATTCCATTAACCAACTTTAGGATTGTCAAAATTCTGCAAGACAAATTGAGGTTATTGCACATCCCTTGAGATTTATACTATAAAATTTTCAGCGTTATTTATCACAGCTTTAAGTAAAATAAAAGTAAGGATACTGTATTAATTATTTATTGAAACAATTATTAAATCTAATTTAATTACACTGTCCATAAACTAAATGAAAATTACGTTTTTACAAAAAAGTCAGTAATTTTAGATTGTTTATCTTTACACAATAGATCTGTTATTTATTGTTCTAAACTATGATAATGTTTAAAATCAACATTTGATTAACACTATTTTTTAAAACAAAACTTAAAAACAACACATCTATTCAAATTTATCCGACTAATTTTTTAATTAACTAAATTTGTATCCGATTAAAATTTTAGTCATCCAAAACGATTAAAAATAAGTGATTGAATTTTTAGTCAATTTCTTTATCGGATAATTTTTTAATCGCCCCAAATCTAATCGTTTTCATGATTAAAATAATACGACTAACTTTTTAGTTGTTAATCATTAATCGGATAATTTTCACCCAACTCTGCTAGATAATGCATCGAAAAACAAACTGCACATGACTTGGGAGAATTCTTTTAACTATCTTTGTTTTAGAAAATAATAGTTGGCCTTGAGATAATTTTGTAATACATATAGAAATAAGAGAAATTAGAAAATTTGAGGAATAAGCCTGAAATATTGTAAATAAAACTAAACCTTTCGAACTTTGCATTCAATCTCTAGTAAAGCATTGTGCTGCTTGTTATCAGGCATGCCAACTATATTTGACGATATACAGGGTGATCCAAGATTTCGCTTTAGTAAGATGATAGCTTTATGTTAGGAAATAGAAACAAATTAAGAGCAGAGAGCGACATAGTGCCTCTGTAAACATAATCTAGAAATATTCTGAACTATACAGGGCGTTCGACTTGTCTGTGGCAGTATCTCACTTTATTTTTAAAATGGAACACCCTGTATATTACTTCATTTTTGGATTTCCTATTAAGTTTAGAATCAATTTTATTAACCATATGTTTGGTCTAAATTGCCCCGTTTTTGAGATATTTTTATTTCTTTGAAAGAATTTACTTTTGCGTTGTTGTAAAAAGTTTGAAATATCTCTGGAACTAAACAGGCTAGGCAGAAACGGTTTGATAATCGTGTTAAATATGGGCTGCTACATCAATGTGTTGCAAATAACATTGTTAAAGATTACTATGTCCCATTACGGATCATTGAAAATGAAGATCTTCAATCATGGATAACCTGATATTTTTAAATAGAACAATATAAAAATTTTGTATTATTAGACGCAAAATCTAATTTTCTTTTGTTTCTATTTAATGGTCTTTGGGTCTATCTAAACCACATTTAGGAAAGAGGGCTGTGCTTAAAAACAGTAGTTGACAGCTTGTTTTACTGCAATGTAAGTAGGTTATTAATTGTAAAATAATGGAAAACACTAAGTTTAGTATCAAGAAAATGATCGATATGATTTTTATTTTGGTAGAATGCATGAGATGTGTTGCTTTAGCTGTGCAGATGTATCGTGAGCGTTATCCTGATCGTGGAACACCTCATAATGCGTGCTTCTATTTACAGTGTGTTCAATGAGGAATGGGACAGCGCGATATCTCGGGAACGAACGCAAATTTTAAAATTCTTAAAACTTTGTTATAAATGTAAGATAGGGGCGCATATTTTGTGATAAAAAATGTTTAAATTAAATGCGTCACCGCCACTTTCTTTATAAGTGCTACCAACCTATCTGGTTTACTTTTCAAGAAAATAATAATTTTTATAAATTTGACTAAAGATG
The DNA here is from genome assembly GCA_011009095.1 of Ignelater luminosus. NCBI lineage: Eukaryota > Metazoa > Arthropoda > Insecta > Coleoptera > Elateridae > Ignelater > Ignelater luminosus. The sequence continues at coordinate 25,688 of VTPC01005814.1, forward strand.
TAAAAGATTGTATTCTGTAAAGATAATAAACAAATTCTTCTACATTTCTGTAGCTGGCCATCTTATAGAACCATTAGTACCTATCCATCGTCTTGGAAATACTCTAATACATCAGCTATCTCTTTTGCTTGAGAATGTTAATTTAGATTTGAAGTAGGTGCTGTATTTTCAACAAGACGGCGCACCTGCTCATAACAGTAACATAGTAAGAGACATCTGAACAGGGTATTTTCGAGACGATTTATAGGTACTAATAATTCTATAAGATGGCCAGCTCGTTCTCCGGATTTAACTTTTTTAGACTACTTTCTTTATGCACATGTAAAAAATGTAGTCTATGGCACACCTTCCAGAAATGTAGAAGAATTTGTTCATTATCTCTACAGAATACAATATATTACATCTTTGTGTTAAATTTATAAAAATTATTATTTTCCCGAAAACTAAGCCAGATAAGTTGGTAGCACTTATAAGGAAAGTTATCACAAATGTATTGCCGATTCCAAAAATCAAATAAAAAGTAGGGTATTCCATTTAAAAAAACTAAGTTAGGTAGCGCCACCTGGCGGTGATGCATTTAATTTAAAAACTTTTTATTACAAAATATGTGCCCCTACCTTACATTTATAACAAAGTTTTCAGAATTTTAAAATCTGCATTCGTTCCCGAGATATCGCGCTGTCCCATTCCACGCTGAACACGCTGTATACTAGATCGGAATCTTGGACCACCCTGTATAAATGTTATTTTGAAGTAAAACAATAAAAAATAGTAAATATTTATTTTATTATGGAAATCCATGAAGTAAATCTCAAAAAAATAAATAATATGTAGGTGTATTTAACCATAGAAGTCGTGATTCTTCCAAAAAATTATTTAGGCAGCTCTTATACAGTACAGAAATGAGTAAACTAGAAAGACGAATTCCATAAATAACTGGACAATTATAAAATTTTAATTCAAAGTGAGAAAAGTCCTTAATATTCACTAGTACTAAGCAATGGCAACTGTTTGCCCATTCCAATATTGTAGCTATGTGCATCTCATTTCCACTAATATTAAATACTGTCCCCTTTTGTATTCTTTTATGGATTATTCTATTTCAAGCAAATTGCCTTTTTTACTATATACAGGGTGTCTTAGTTTGAAACTTGATAACTCTGGGAGGTGATAGAACATCAAAAAATAAAAGCCTTTGTCAGATAAACTTAAATCAAAAATGCTTAATTTGTAAGATACAAGCTGTCAAAATCACACAAAAAGATTCTTATTTCTTTAATATCTCTATAAGCAGGTGAGCTGTTTACATGAAATTTTGTACATGGTTGTTAGCTATAGATCTTTCTACCATATTTTACAATTGGTGTTCTTACCATGGGAGGAGATTTATGGAAAACAATCACACTTCTGCAAAAACATTAATTTTGATGTTTTTGAATTCTACATGTAATTTAGCAAAAAAAAATTATTTTTACATTCTTTTCAAAAAATGCATCGTTTTTGAGCAAAATTGAATTTTCCAACACCTTACAAACCCATTGTTTGATGTTAAGATTCGCAGTTTTCTTTAAATAATTATCAAAGAATGTTTTCATGAGCAGGTAGTACACTATCATGCTACCAATGGAAAAATGGTGACGATTGTCACATGTCAACCAATCAGGAGTTTTTTCATCGGTAGCACGATAAATAGCATACTATCTGCTCATGAACAAAAGCAATGTGAAATATTAAGATGCAATTTTTTTGTGCTTGAGGTCATAAGGTGTATGCCATTAGGCAGGTTTTTGTAGCTTACAATCTTGTCTTGGATGGAGATTAAGGGGGGAGGGTGCAGATTTGTTTCTGAAATGTAATATTAAATGTGTCTTTTTATGGCAGAAATCGTAACCTAAAAATGGATGAAATGTATAATGCGCCAAGTGTGACAACTTTTTCAAACTACACTAACTGGAGGATTAGTTTTGTGCTCTGTACTTAATACATTTTTCAACAAATAGGCACAACTGCTTTTTTAAAATTCAGCATGCGTCAACCCCCCATATAAATCATTATTTCAAAATGTTCATTTTAAATTAGCGCGCCAAACATATCGACCGATCAGAAGCAAGCGTGTATAACACGTCAGTAGATATTGTGAATTGTCCCAAGTCTCTGATGGTTACCTGCCAGCGTTATCGATGCACCCGAAGCGATTCTGATGTTAATGTAAGAGGCGCAGAGTGATCCATGTTTCCGTGCACCTGGAAATTTCCCGGTGGCTCGATCGATGTGTCTCGCTTTTACGAACGTCCTGTACAGTTAAAAATAATTTTATGTTATAGAAATAAATCAGATTGTTGGAACTTGTCTGCCTACTAAATTTAAAGCTTGGTGACTGCAACAAACAATTTTTTACTATGGTATAGATTCTATCTAAAAAAAATACTTTTTGTAACTTCAAATGACCCAAAATATTGGAGGAGAATAGGGAAATTTCATGTTGACTTTATTGGATATTTGTGCAAATTTAGGTTTTCATTATAAATAATGTATAAAATCTCAAAAAATTAGATTTTATACAGAAGTAAGCGCAAAACAAAAGTTTAAGATTTTGAAACGTACCAATGACCAATCAAAACGTAGATCAACGCGTCAAGAAAGTTTCATTGGTTAATAGTTGACCTTGATTGACAGTACAATGCAAAGTCATTATGATCTTGTATTCTAATTGGTTGATGGCATACTTTTGGATTTTCAAAATGAAGATTTTGTTTATACCATTTCTAACACTGCATGAAGGTATGTTAAGCTTAGTGGATATCAGTGACTAAAATCCCACCATCGCCATACTATTAAATGGAAGTTCGCTCATTAATTCTCTTATACAAGGTGATTCAAAGGTAGTGAATAAAACTTAAACAGTATATTTGGAAGATCATGAACCCTATGAAAATTGAACACAGAATTTATTCCAATTTTGCAGCCATTAAAGTCTTGTGACACATACTGATTGATTTGTTTGTGAATTTATTAAAAATGATAATAACATAAAAACTGAAAATTATATTATAAAACATTCACAAAATGGGCGCCATTTGATCCAATGCACGCTTGATATCGGTGAATCAAGAAATATGAATTTTGTGGATTCGGGGACGGCTTTAGACGTTAAGCTGGTTTCAGGGCGCAAAAGTTCAAAAATCAGATACGCTTACTTCTACATAATATTGTCTTGTATGAAATAGGAAAGCCAAAAAATCTAATTTCACCTTAGTTTGAAGCCAGTTTTAAATGTGGTAGTGCACCATCCAACTGCCACCACATCAGTATTCTCAGACGATTTAAAATAATGTCTTCAAAATATTCTAAAAGGTTTGTTTTTAGACAAAGAACGTGATTATGACAATTTAGATTCTATCTGTAAGTATGTGGATTAGCAAGTTTATGTATTATAATAGTTTTGTGCAGTTAATTGTTTGTTTTGTAATTACCTTAAATTGTGCGATCGCATGCTTTGTTAAAATCGCATTTTTCAAATTAATTGATCGCAAGACTAAACTAAAGTGTGATATATTAGTGACATCAGAAAGAAATCTATCTGCATATTCAAATTTACTAAAAGCAATTATAAGGCAAACAAAAGTTGATGGCGATTCTGAAAAAAAAACAAAAGAAGATCGAAATTATTCGATGTACTCCGAATATTCAAAGCAAAAAGTTTTCCTAAGAAAGTGCCTATAAATTCTTGATATTACTGAATAGTATTAAAATATAACGCGGGAATAGTATACATATTGCGCAACAAGTGCGTAAAGTGCTTTCTGTACAGCATTAGAATACGTCTAAGAAAACGGACACCCTGTATGCATAAGGTTTGAGAGAAAAGACTAATATGAAAGTAACTTTTTACAAAAAATATAAAATTGCTTTCGAAAGACCGAAACATACCTATTTATGTTTTATTTTAAAAAATAGTTTCGTAACTGATTGATCAATGAGTTGGGGAAAAAACAATTTTTATCTGAAAATGACTACCGAATAAATAACTTGGATGAGTGTTCAGCAAAAAATACGAATTATTAATAGAATTACTGTTTGAACGATACACCATTATTCATGGTAAAGAAAGATGGATATTCGATACAAAATGAACTATTAAAATTATTTTTCAAATAATACTGCTTTATACATACGCCGAAAACAGGAATAAATAATAATGTCCAAAGCAAAACAAAAATAATTATTAAAGCTATTATCTAATAATACAAATGTTATTACATAACAAAAATGAATGCATTTTTATGATTAGACATGAGTTTCATTCAGTGACAGCAGGGTCGGGCTCACTACATCCGGCGACTGCTATTCGAGTAAAAAGTCCTGATCCTTCACTTTGAAAGCTCATATTTCAAAAACTATCTAGCGGATTTTGATCGAACAATTTTTATTTTAATAAGAGTTTATTTCTGTGAATGTAGTTTCTAAATTTTCCATGTACACATTTATTTATTAGGACAGAATATGTTCGAAAAAACGGGAATTTTCATTCGTATTTTAAGATTACCTACATAATAAAAAAAAATCTTCATTCGAAAAAAACAATAGTACTTACATTATATAAGAGAGTGGACCTTACACTACAGTTTAATTCAGTTAACCTGCTATTTAATTAGTTAATAATAAAGTTGTAATGGAAAATCATACGCCACTCAAATTCGCTCATTTGAATGAATACTAAAGAAATTCTGGATTTCTTGCTATAAAAGAAAACAAATTAAGAGACGGAAATGAAATTTATACATTCTAATTATAAATATGTTATTGTTAAACTGTAAGACTTTCCTAGAAATTGAAAAAAATTTAAAATGTGGGGTCGAAACTTTTTATTCGTATAATAGATAATTCTCATAATTACTGGGATGTAGTATTATTGGCGTGTAAATTGCTGCAAGTTTTATTATTTTAAAGAGCACTTAATAATGTTTTACTGATATTTTTAATTATACTAAAATAAACAAATTAACAAATTATTTATTTTTTCTTAATTTTTTATAGTATACATTTACTTTTAGTGAGTTTCGTACGGTAAATCGGATAAATTTGTACAGATTACACTCACCCGTTTACACAGACGTCGCATCGTCGCCGCAAATTTGATACATTTACGTACAATAAGTATAAGTACCCAGAAATGTGTTGAGAAACCCACTGTGATAGTATTGACTTTTTTTAATTAGCAATATTTTAATGTTGTGATAAAATGTATGTCTAGACCATTGTCGCTGAAAGAAACCCGTGTCTGTTTATGACTGACATGTTTAACAGCCACGTATAGTTCACGTAAGCGGTTCTGTTTTTATGACCCTTTTTAAGTTGTAATATTGGTACACCCCAAATAATTGTTAAACAGTAGCAGTAAGAATCAGAATATTATCCGACTCCAACATTGTTGCCGTTAAAATCGTACTTATAGCATTACAGTCTTCTTTCTTTCATTTATTACCTGTCAGTTAGACTTAAATCCATAGAGACACAACGTGTTTTGCGTAGAGCGTCCTACCAAATCATTCAAAAATTACCTATACTGCATGCATGTCCAAGAGAAAACCTTATGCAAACAAATGCTCGTAAACAGGCAACCACTGCATTGAAGAGGGTTTTATTGCCGCAGTATACCGACGTTTAGTAACCAATCAATGCAGATGCGAGCCGATTAAGCACTGATCATTGTTTATACTTCCTCTTGGATCTGAATTTAGTATAGTTTCCGCATAGTTCAAAAGTGATAATCTTCATTGCAATTTGCATCGAAAACTTCTGAAGCGTATAATACATAATCATTGAAAGCTCTTGGGAAAGGCTAACAAAACAAAACAGCATTTTTAGTGAGATTTTAGCATGCCTGGTATGCAGCAAGTGAATCACTTCACTTATTAAGCATAGAGCCAAATAGTCGACAGGGCACTTTTCATTTCTTTCGCCGTGGCTCGTGTGCAAAGATGGAGGTGTTGCAGCTTTCGTAGGTATCATAACGAACACAATTACATACAATGACCGGTTTTTTATGCAACACAGCTGAGATTAGAAGGGCTACTCGCTAATGCATATGCACAATGCTTTGCAATCCAAGTCTTACACTATTTGGCTTATGGCTGTAAGTTCAAATATTATGCCGGTGACGCGTATTTGTGCACAAATCTAAAAAACGTGTCTCCTGTTAAATCCTTCTGAACACATTACTGAAATCTACGCGATTTTCTATCGAGCCATACCAAATTTCAACGCCGTTGACAAGAAATGAGTCTGATGCCGATTATGCAAAACTGAAACGTAGTATGAAAATTTAGATAGGTCGAGAATATTAAAGACAAAATTGTGCCCGTAGAATTAAAATAATTAAATTAAGAAATTTTGTTTTATTTCGAAAACAAATAAAGTCAGTTCGATTTGCTTTTGATATTACTATTGAGCATTAAAATATGCCGCTTTGCCTCAATTTAACCAACCTTGCACCTTTTTGAGTTTCTGAAATCGCAACGGTGTGCAAATAAAAACGTTTGGAATTTACAAGTCAAATTTTCAAGAAAGAGTACTATTTTTACATAAAAAAGAAAATGTGGTTATTTACGTAAACGGCAATCAAACTAGTACTAGGTATTAAGAAAAGAAGGTAGGAAAGTGAGTGCTACGACTGGTTTAACCATAAGAGACCTTCTTCTGATATGCATTTCATTTATGGAATGTGTCATGGAAATAAAGTTGCTGTAGCTGAAGAATACAGTCGGCGATATGCGAATCATAAACATCCGGATCATCGAGTTTTTACAAAAATTCACAATAACCTATGTGAATTCGGAAAATTCACCGATCGTTAACATTTTGGTCAAAATAGAAATGTTGATCTTGAAGATGATACTATAAATGCAACAACTACTGTTGTACCCGTAGAATTGCAAACCATCTAGGCTGTTCTCAAAAGTTCAGTGTAGCGTAGAATTCATAACGAAGCGTATTATCCTTACCATTAACAAAGCGTGCAAAATCTATTCTAAGAAGACAGTATCGCTCAACAAGATTTTTGCCGTAGATTGGTAAATGTCATTGGCGACACTCCAGATTTCTTACAGCATATCATCTTGTGGACTGACGAAGCCCAGTTCACTAGAAATAAAGTGAACAACTACCATGATGAGCATACATGGGCATTAGAAAACCCACATGAAGTTCGAGAAACCAGATTTAGCGTAAATGTATGGGCTGGTATTATTGATAGTCACATAATTGGGCCCCATATCGTGCAATATCGTTTTAATGCTCAAAACTACCTATAGTTTCTGTAAGAAACTGTTTATTCTTATGGAAGATGTACCTCTGTCCCTACTAAGGAACATGCGGTTTCAGCAAGATGGAGCTGCTATTCACAGTGCAGGTTCAGTAACATCTTGGTTGAATAACGAATACCCTCAGCGATGAATTGGGCCAGGGGTCCAGTCCCATGGCCAGCTCGTTCACCAGACTCAAGTCCGCTAGGCTTTTATTTATTGTTTGAAAGAAAAAGTCTACTTTATTCCAATCGAAAGGCAAGAATATTTACTAAATCGATTTCATCAAGCTGCTGCAGAACTCACTTGTTCGTCGATGTGAAGCATGCATACAACATAACGGCAACCACTTTCAACAATCATCGTGATTTTTATTTCTTTTTTATTGATTTCTGTTAACCAGTTATTTTTTAGAATTTAGTATACTAAATAAACAGTTTTTCGTCTTTATCCCAGTAATCCCTGAAACTCATATATGGGTACACTATAATTTTTTACTCCAAATCACCTGTCTAATTAGCTCCTAGAGTTATGCCTACAACTTTCGAATTACTGTGTATAAACCTAAATCTAAATTTCATATGTTTGACTGCTATTCTGCATCATAACAGATGAGCATAAACATATAGAATTGAATAATGTGAACTGAACTGTCATCAGAAAGCCAAAACAATACTTCATTTGTTAAAACCAGATTGGGTAACTTAAAGTAAACTGATAAAAAGTGCTGTTGGCTTAGAAAAGGCTTGGAGATTCTCAGATAGCTTGACAAGTTTGACTAGCCCGAAAAGATGAATCAGCTCTAAAAGACCGACCGATTTGGAGAGGTTTACTTATCCGTAAAGCTTGATTGGCTTGACAAGTACGATCGGTTCTAGTTCAAGAAATCTAAAGTAAATCTAGTGTGATACGTCTCTTTTTTAAGTAATTTAATTAAGCTTGTGCCGAGAATAGAAATTATTAACAGGGAATCATGAGTAAAAACTTAATTTCTTATAAATAAGGATCAGAAATTGCGATCATGATAAAAATTAGAAATAAGAATATGAAAATATTTAAAAAAGATTTATGTGATCGCGAACGCTATTGTGATTGGTGTGACGTCATTTGATACGACCCGCACTACCCTTTCCCACTTACTTTGTTTTTGAGCCTCTGTCGTCTATAAATTGTCATTCCAGTATAAGATTATGGTAGTGTGTCAAACTCTTGTTTGATTGCTTTTCATTTGTAATTTGTTTTTTACAAATTCTATGTAAGATTTATAAATAGACTACATACCTACATGATATTAATTTAGTAACAAAATGAAACGTTTCATTTTTTAGGATACTTTTGAACTTCTAACGTCAAATTCAAATTTTAAATTGTCAACCTTCAATCTCAGATGTACCGAGACATCGAGAATCTTTGGAAAAACTATATACAGAGACATCTAAAATGATTACAAACCACGTGACCACTAATTTGAAAGTGGCGCGGAATTTTATTTTTCGGCGTTGGACATACTACAGAGTTACGCCCTCACGAGTACATTTCTAACCCAAAATTACATCGGCGTGCGTATACGTTCCATGATTTCTTGTTGTCTCTTTGTTTGATCAGTCTTTTTCAAGACTAAGTCTGCTTTTTTTGTGAGTTAATCGAGATAAGTTAGATTTAACGCATTCATCATATACCTAATACTGCGCCACTGGAAAACTACATTATTTTTATTACAATAGAGCTGCCAATAGTGCATTTCTGCCACAGAGGTGTAAAGCTTCGCTTGAACTGCCTATATCTGGTTTCCAATGTAAGAAAGATGTAACCACAGCGCTTTTAACAAACCAAAAACATGGTCAGTCCTCATCTAAAAACAACGTGGATATATTATAGAGCTATTTCTTGATTTCTCTCAAAATCATGACGTGCTAGATTATGCAAATTACATTGTAATAGCTTTGTTATTATTTAAAATGAAAATAATAAACCTATATCTTTTGAATGTTGAGAAAACACTGAATTCAGACACGTAAAGAGCTAACCTATGATTGCCATTTAAAAACTTTTTTTTTGTTATAACTCGGAAACCATTAAACAAAACAAAACTCTTCAGTAGTTACTTTATTTTAGGCATCAAACACAGAAAAATTTTCGAACAAATTTTTACTATTTTTTCAAATAAGGAAGGAACTTGACAAAATATTAAAAAAGTAACTCAAAAACAGAAAACTGTATTTAAACTCTGATTACACCAAAGCAGAAAAAAGTAGATTCGTAACATCTATTCGGTTTTTTCTAGGTTTTTTAGTTTTTAAGATATCCCATATTTACCTAGAATTTGGATCGCCCTGTATACTCTAAAAAACATGTTCAAATAAACTTTTTGACTTAATATTAGTGTGGTTCCATCAACACGCCTTTGAATTACTGCCTGCCCTTTTACAAACACCCTGTATAACCATTTCGAATAGAATGTGTAACACCAAAAATCAGAAAACAGGGTTGTATTTCATATTTATTTATTTTAGAGAGTCTTTTTTTTTTAAATTTAAAATGGGAACTCTTACGAGGATGAAGGCAGAGACGAAATAGAAAGTAATTATAACTATAGAAATTTAATTATCAATCCTAACATTTTATTAAAAAAAAGTTAGTTTGATTGTGTGATTATGATCGAACTTTGAGGAAATCACGAAAACTTAAGCTAGATAGCCTCAGTAGTCAGGACTCTTACTTCGCAGGTTTGAACTTGACTAGAAACGCCCGTGATTCAATTATGTAGTCTAGTGCGGACTGCGGAGACTGACCGAGCGATTCGCTTTTCATTCCCGGCCACTGCCCAGCGAAACTTGAGCACAACTTTTACGTCGAATTTTTAATATCTTTTCTTCCTCAGTGGTAAATCTTTCCCAGAAAATTCTCCTATATCAATAATTTTTGGTCAATAAGGCAATATTTACTATAAAATAATTTCTACAGTAAACATATTATTTACAGACTGTTTTTCAAAGCCGATACTGAAAGGATCTCGTAAATGGAAAGAGGTAATAGAGTTGGTTAAATCAGGAAAAAGCTGCTTATTTTGTAAATCAATTGTATTGGTATCTTTTTTTCCTGAAAGACATCAATGGCTTATTAGCTAGTTACTAAGAACGAAAACATTTAATTGAACAACGTGAGCAGATAAAGCAGTAAAGTTTTCAAGGTAATTTAAGGCTGATCATAAAGAATACTTTTTGATTCGTTTTTTTTTGTTTTTTACAAAGGTAGAACAGAGTCGTGGGTTCGAGCGTCTACTCAATTTTGGTACTGTTGAATAGGTTTTGATTGCTTTACAATATGCATATCACTAAAAGCACATATAAATTGATGAATATCTCATTTATAGTAACTAAATAAAACTTTATTTTCTTCTTTTCCCATTCATGCAAAAGCCATCTGTTTTATTCGTTGCACTAATCAATAAGCCACGAATCGAAAATTTACTAAATATTATGTATTGCAAGTCTAGCGAAATGTTTATGGCATCTCATTTCAGACAACTATCTAGGCGTTTTATTAAATGCACTAAATAGCAGGTACGTGTTTAATATCAGATCCGCTGCGGCATGTTACAATTTACTGGTGAAAAATTGTTTCAATTTACTAACTTCCGATTATGCAGGATGTAATCCATACCTGAGATATCTACAGTTGGAAGAAAAAGAAAAAGACTTGAAATTTGACGTATTTCAGTTACAGAGTACAATCTGTTTTAAAGCAGAAGACACTTCTTTGAAACTTTTTTTCATAGATGTGTTTATTTAGTATTTTAACGACTATGCAACCGAAAGTTACCGTGTCTCCGATAACTTCGTAACAAAGAGGAGTCGACTAAAGGATCCCTTTGAGAAAATGCCCTATTATTCTTTCGGTAACATTTCCTAACATCCTGTATGTATTCAGAAATTAATATTTCGAAAAACGGAAACACAAAATTGCCCTAACTTTTAATGGGAATTATATACCGTGTGTTGATTTATAATTGAGACATGTACTATGTACATTTCCCAATAGTTGCAAATATTGGCTCTCCTAATTATTATGGGGCAAAAGTGTAAATATACTGTTTCTGTACAGGTTATTACTTTTTAATTTTCATTTTCTAAAACGAAAAATTAATAAATTAAAATGTCTAGTTTTACGGTTATCAGATATTCAGATATGCACTGAAAAATAAAGAGCAATAACACAAAAAACCTCTTTATACTTTTGCTCTAAAATAATTAGGAGAGCCAATACCCAATACTTACAACCATTTGGTTTTGTATGGAATATGTATCTGTCTCAATCATCAATCAATAACACAGGGTATATACAGGGTGTCTCCACATCGAATTAACAATAAGTGTGAAAAACAAAAAATTTTCGAGTTGAGATTTGAGCCTGTGGGGATCAGCCCTGCTTGATTAGAAACTAACTTGCGCTAATTCTTATTTTTGAAAAATGAAGCAGGCTTTGATAGGTATCAAAAACTTATTTTCGGTGTAGATAAAGTACCTTTCCCGTGAGACATATCGAAAAATTTTAAATAAGCAAAACTTGTTCAGAATGCAAATTTATGCCCACATATCAAATTTGAAAACAATCGAAACAATTTGATTTTTCTGACTAATATTGTTTGTAGAAATGCTGAAAACCTCAAAATGACGAAGTTATTCCCAAATAACGAATATTTTTAAGTTTAGTATGCTGAATTAAATTTAGCCATATTGAGTATCGAACTTATGAAAGAATGGAAGCATTACAGTTAAACGAAATAATAGAACATTTCGCAAAAACTAAATTTTGACGTATAAACCTCTAGAATTTGTTTATACGTTTTTAGAATTTTTTCATAATATTCGAATATTATTATGAAATTTTTTAAGCGTTAGAATCAATATATTGTATTGTGATACCATATTTTTGTTCGGGAAATAAAGAGCACTACTATAAATATAGTTACTTTTTCCCTTCTAGGTACCGACTGCTGGAATCGTATGGTACCGTAATAATCAATCCCAGGCCCGAGAAATTTCTTCCAGACTACAGGCTCAAATTCATGTTGATCTGGTATAGCTTCGCTCTGTATGTGCCATTTACACTACAAAAGTATTGGTCTCTACAGAATTCCCGGTAGTAGGATCCACTAATTGTAGATTGCGTGGAGCCCACAAAGAGCACTGGGTTAATATAATATTATTCTGGCATTAATCTGAACATACGCATTCTCATTCTCATTCGTATTCACAAATTTGATTTCTTTAAAACCCTCCTCCTCATCTGCACATTTATACTATGAGGATATTTAGTGGATACACGCATCGGAAATGGTTGCGCGATATTGCATACCTACAAGAACGCTTTGTGATTAATTGGCTTCACATTCGCATCCACGAGTTTTTTTTTAAATCCTCATCTGCCATTTTAATTCCTTTGACATTCGTATCCACATCCGCATCCGCTAGTCTACATACTTTACAACCCTAATTATAACATTGTATAAGGCAAATTAAAAGAACTGGAAAAATAATTGGGGGCACTCACAGACAAGAAGCCTTGGGGGCATTTCAACTGTTCAGATGGTACTGGTATTCAAACAACAATTGAATTATTAAAATTTTTCATGAAGCGAAAGATGTGTTTCGTCTTTCGTGACACTTTCTATACAATATTTTGATCCAAAACTCCGGTAAACGATTAGGATTGACTCTCTGAAGACTGTATAAAGTTATATGTACAGTTTATTGATGTAAATAATGTCGTGAATCATTTCTTTAATGAAACAATTGACCAAATATACGAAATTGAATTTTGTATTATCCAAAATTGTCGTATGGTCTTTTAAGAAAGAAATTCTGAGTAATGCTAAATCAGATTTCGTGTATTTGATTAGAGTATTCGTTAAAAAAATGTACTGCAACATTATTCATTCGAAATACTGTACATAATACACATAATAACACATTCGAAAACATCAGCCAAGTGAGTTAATATTAATAATGATTATTCTTTCGTAAAGTTTGTTTGTCTGGAAGTTAAAAAACCGAGAATATCTAAAAATTAATATGTTGAAATGTGTATTTATAAAGTGAGAGTAAAATACTTGGACTGTAGCGTAAATGAATCAGTACGTAGTAATGCGAACGTTGGCATCCTATTAATCCCATATTGATGTTGATCACTTAGCGGATTCGCCGCAACTTAGCATCCGGGATCCCGATTTCTGCCCATCCTAAAAAATATCAGGTTGATTTTTTTCTTTTGTTACCATTTGGAAGAAAACGAGTTTTCTCTAATTTGAATATTCTGCTTATTAGGTAGCCTAGTTCTGAATCAAAATTGAAACAACCATCAGGGTCGCTGGGTGCATAAAAGCCGCCTTTGTAAAAAGTAAACTTTGATTAGGCGTCTTGTACGGCGAAAAACCTGCACGTCTACTCGCGATGGTCCTTATAAGCATGATTTGTGTAATAGTATGCATGCAGTTTAAATACTCTTCTCTGTTTTTTTATTATTGATCACTTCAACACAACTCACGGTTGATTCAATTCCCGTGTCTAGCTGACAATTAGAACTACTTTATAGGTTTTACGGTCGCTTTAGAATCGAAATTGCAAAGAAGGTAAAAAAACATGAATTTATGGTGGGATTTAGAATTTGATTTAGATTGCAAATGTGCATTTCCGGTAAAATAAGAAGCGCAGGCGACTCCGAATAGTCGTTGAAAGGTGGAAAAATATGAGTAACTAACAAATAGGAAAAAATGGAAGTGAGGCTGATTTGAAACTTACCCCGTAGTGTTTATTTGTTATATGATTCTAATTTGTTATGTTTCCTTGCTTTTTTAAAGTTTAAAATGCTTTTATAATCCTGTTATTAAATTTAAATCGAAATCGGAATATTCTTATTTGTATCAATTTTTTGCTTATTATTGCTTTTGCGAATCGCGATGCATTATATCAAAAGCGACAATTAGTGAGCTGTAATGGAAACAAACTAACATTATTATGGTGATAGTTATTGAAGCATGCGCATTGTTTTACCGGTCAACAACAACAATAACCAGAAAATTTACGATCTTTTCACCTATTTGTAGGTACTTAATTACATTACCTAAAATTCGAATTTTCGCATTTTTCAAACGTGAAAATTAGATTGAGGTACAAACTTGTAAATAACTAGAGTTGGACAAAATAATGAATACAATACGGCGTTGGTGCTTTTACCTATTCTATAAATAGTTGCTTTATTATTAATTTTTTTTTGAGGTGCACCTTGTAATACACTCTTAGCAACGCTACTGTGTTTTTGGCCATCATGCATAACATAATATTGTATGTACTATGCACTTGACAGTTTTCTTAAGGATACGATAAGTGATGACTGATAAGCAATAAGATCCCTAAAATTTTATAAAATATTTTCTAATGCACTTTGATTCTAACTACATAGTACATATACCATAAAAATTATTTAAATAAAAAGCTATGTTGTTCGAAAAGAATATCCTTTCTCTGGAGAATAGTATATTCTAAATACGAATTTTTTGTAAAGAAAGAAAATTGTAATCAAGTGAAACACCTGGCAATATTATAGACACTGCGTGAGAATACCGATAAGACATCTGGGACATGGAGAGTGAACAGTGATACAGATTATACATTTTTTGGAGTGTATATAAAAAAGGTACTATACATAACTTTTTATTTTATTGTTTAAAATGATATTGGCGTAAATCTTAAAATGTACTTCGTAATTAAAATTAACGACGAAAAGTTGATGACGTCAGACATACAAGTACAAACGTATATGTTGTATGTTAGGTAGGTAGGTTTTGTTTATGAAGTTTTTCTCCATTACTGTTAAAACTACATACTACTACACGATGGCAATTAATAGCAGTTCTAATCATGTAATTTGTATTTCATTATATAAATGGGAATGTTTTTCAATAATTCTAATATTTTATTATTGCAGTAGTGAAATATCCACGTATCTCTTAACGAGTCATCACTTCTGGAATTTTTATTATTTTTTAATTTTTCTATTTTTATTATAAAATCTTTTTGTGAACGAATGTTAATTAAAAGAATTAGCTTACGTTTATTTTAAATATAAATATCGTAGTATGCATTGAAAAGGGATAGCATGAACTTGCAATTGTTTTGTTTTCCGCGATAAGTTCGGATCAACGGCATGATTGGCTTGAAGTAGGATGTCGACGTATGGTTGAAATTTTAGTGTAAAATAGTCACAACGGTGAAAGAGATAAAATGTTACTACATTGTCTGTTATTGGTGAATACACCGTATGAATAAAGAGCGTGCGAGGTTAGAACGGAAGTATGTAATACAACTTTTGTTAAAGCTAATAAGAGTGGGTATATTGTATATTTATCTGGTTTAAGAGCATGTATATAGACATAACACAAGGCCACGCCATATTGAATTGAATCAGTCGAATCAGTCGTCTGTTAATTTTGGCCCGGAGTGAAGTGGTGTCCCCCGGTTAGTTTTTTCGGCATTTTACCATAAAAATAATGAAAAATTAATACAAAAGTGGGTGATTATCATGAACTAAGTGCGATGTTAAATAGAATCTATTCCGATCTGTGCGTGCCGGGTTAAATATGTGAATTTTTAAGTGAGAAAAGTATGTGTACATACAGGAAGATAATCGATTTGTCAACTCGAGGTTTAGATTACAATTTTCGGTGCACTAATTGACCCAAGGTAGAGGTCCTCAACAACGTCACAACTACAGCGTCTTTGGTGTCGTTTGAATCGTCTCCTCGTGTAGATTGTGAACGTGATTGCATTTTAGCACGTTTTGGCGGCACGAGTGCGACAGGTTAGAAAAAAATAATATTAATCGGAGCATCCAGGCCGTTCACTCGTTTGTCCGGTGGTCGGTTAAGGGAAGACGCACGTCTCCGTTTGGAGTAGTTACACGCGGTAGTGGGACGTGTGCCCTAGCTAGATTAGCAACTTTTGATAATTATTACCGGTCGAGTGCGGGACGAACGCGCTTATTAATTTCTATTGTTCGCTTTATTACTTTCTCGCGGTCGCCGCTGCTGTAACAAACACGACGATCTTTTTTACTGTTCCAGTAGTGAAAAAAAGACATGAGTGTGTCGCTAATTGCGATAGTTGTTAAATCTTGTTGATAACAGTTTAGTTACGTTGTCGTTAAATGTTAAAACAGGTGACTGATAAAAATTGGGAAGCTTCCTCGACGTAGCAGGTCATGGAAAAGATGGATGTTGATGATGCAGTTGTCGATCTAAGCATCAGGTAATATCATATTCACTACTTAATTGAACGATTATATGTAACGTATCCTAATTCTCCTTCCTTGTTGCTATTGTTTATGCTGTCGGTTTATTCTTGCTAATAATCATTTAAAATTAATAAACATTTCTAAGAATTCCGTTAAAATTATCCAAGAGCAATAATTGTATGTATTATAACATTTAACTTCCTTATTGCATACGATATGATTCTAATTTAAGGTATTTATTTCCTGGTTTAATTTATTTTTTCTTCATATTTAAAAGTGCATAAAAATGCCATGCAACAAGTAGTGATGATGATACGCATAGGCATATATTGACATTGGCATAATGTGTCCTTATTATTTATAATTTGTACAGTACAGCCAAAAAAAGTTGCAACCATGTAATAATTATTATGAATATTACGTAAATATCATTTTATTAATATTGTACGTATTAAATAATTTGTTAGGTTACGTACCTACCGAAAATTAGAGATTGGAGGTTACCTATCTTGTCACAACTTGACAGCTGTCAAATGTTTTTTTTAAAAGTCATGTCTTTTCTATAATTACTCTTGTTAGGCTATAAAATACGTTGAAATAAATTTCAAAAAGTTACTTGTTTTATGAGACTTTAATTTATCTTTTTTTTCATCTTTATTTCTGTGTAAAATCGTCCGGTTTTTAAATATTTTCACAGCGATAATAGTACGATGTTTCTGATAGATAGACTAATCGGCATTGTTTTGTTACATTTATTTTATGTTCATCTTAAGTGTCTAGATTGAACGTTAACATTTGTAAACAGTGAATTCTGAGTACTAACCGCATAGCTCAAAAAAATGATTTACTCGTAGGTATAATTAACCAATGAAGTTAAAATGCTAAAAGTTGGTTTATGAGGAAATGTCATAATTATGGGTCGTTTATTCTTGGAGATATGGCCATTTAAATTTTTGGTGCACGTTGTATATGATTTACACCAGATTAAATCTCTTGCATTTTACGATTAAACTGATCCAATATATTGATTGTTTGTAAGTTGTAAGTGAATTAATGTTTATACCCCTTAACGGTTGGGTGGAAGAGCAGCTTGTAGCCGAAGGTTTCGTAAAAATATATCTAGCTTTGTTGAAGTTTTATAAATAGAATTTTATTGTTTATATTAAGTTGCTTTAAAATATACCTACTTTGATATTTGTAAACATTTTTAAAAGGAAGCACTGAAACGCAAAACATTTCTTCTATCAGGTACTATTGATATTTTACGCAACATGTTTTACAGTATATGATAATGATATTCTCCTAACACTTCATGTTTAAACTTTATTATTTGGAAAATTGTACAGAGTGGTTAAAATTCGACGTAAATGTTGGGTAACTCAGAAACCTGAATGGGTATACTTACAATTTATTTTGATACATGTTTTTATCGTTGAGTTACAAGCAAAAATTTCTTTGTTGAGTGACACGACATCATAATGGAAACAAAAAACCTTCTATAAAATTGTTACTTAATCTGGGTAATATTTATGCTATAACTGTTACACATCTTCTTTGTTCAATTACTGTTTTTATTGTTCTTTATTAATGTTTTGTTCAAAAACACATTATTAGTGTATAAATTCGATAAGAAATGAAAATACATACATAAATACACGTCTTAATAAATTTAAGCAACTGCAAACATGATTACGATTGGTATGACGTCAAAAGTTATCACAATCACTACATCTTGCTTATGTTGACCGCTGCCAACCGATAAGGGTTTAAAAAGGTAATTAAAGACGGAAGACGCAACAGTTACCACAAAATATTACTCAGATTATTGTAAGATACTAACAATTTTATGGGATGACTTTGCTTGTCATTCTTGAGCTGCTACTGGTTTTTAAAAACCATAACATCCTTTGTTTTGAAAATTACATTGATATTGTACTAATTCTCTTTATTGTCTGAAATACTTATAAACAACTATATACAGGGTGTAGCAGATAAAGTAAACCAAGTGGATATCTTAATTATTTAAAGAGATGATAATCATGTTTTCTGTGCTATTGAATTCTACGCAACCTAAAAGCAAAAATCACTGAATTGTATTGACAACCCATGTGAAAGTTAGAAACTGTTAAAAACCGTTTCGGCCATGGTCTGAATTAGCAAATCTTAGCAAAACTTCAGAGTACACTCTTACAAGATACCGATGGGTTTCGCACCGTACTGTCTAATTTCTCAAGCCAAATTTATTTGTGAAAACTAAACTTGACTTTTTTCCTGTTTTTGCTATAAACAAAAATTCCAACTTTCTCATTTTGTCCAAAGTACTGCCATTCTGATTCATCTCCTTTTAATATAATGAAGGCTGTTAACATGGATTTCTGTGAGGTCACTACAGTGAATAAATGCAACGACATATCTAAAATTCCCTCGCCACCTATGATTTTTTGAATTAAACGAAATTTAGATTTTGTTTAATGCAAGTCATAGACGGCCGCTAGAAGACTCAAATGGCCAAACCACGAAATTTATGTTCTGGGAGAACACCCGAGAAAACCCGACTCGATTCAATTAACTCCGCACTTTTCTCCATGGCACGCCGAGACGTCCACTTCAAAAATTTGTAACTTGGTTAATTATGGTCCAATCAAGCTAGAATCATTTTTAAAACTAAAGAGCATCACCAGGGCAATAAGCTTAGGTGGGTACCAGTGGCGTCCCCTCGTTTCTTGGGGCCGATTAGAACAAAAAACGTGGTTTGCCTTCTTTTAAACCTTTTTGGGGCAGTAATCCGAGTTTCTAGGGAGACGTAGTTGTAACACTGGAATGGGGAACAAAAAAAGGTTCAACGCACTTTTTTCCTATAAGGCCAGGCCATCTTCTAGGTCCAAAACGCGAGAAACTGAAAACGGTGCAAATACGATCCTGGAATGGATACCATTCGAGCTAGAGAGACGAAGAAAAGGTAAAGAGTATTATACGCTCTTTGTACCTGAAAATCGAATCTGATGGTATAACGTAGAAAAGTTGGTGCCCATAGGCGTGCGGTCAGGTGATCGATAGAAGCGTTATCGGGAGATATCCGCGCCCTCGAGTATTTGATTCTTATTACGATGAGGGCTATACCAAGAGTTATCGAGGCTTGTGTAAGGTGATTTTAACTTGTTCTCACAAGAATTATTAAAGCTTAACGAGTTAGGATTTGATCAACTCATTCATTTAAATTCTATGCGTAGTTAAACATTATTTGTTTACGAATTAAGTTTTAAAACATTCAATTCCTTTATATTCAGGGAAGATATTTTACCAAAAGGATAAATAACGATAAAAGATATCATTCTTTACTATTTCTAATTTATTTCAAGGATGAAAAAGTATCTTTTTGGCCCTTAATAACTAATTGGAAAAATTGTGCATTTTGACTGAATTAATTAATGGCGGTGGAAAAGCAAAAAAATAAGATTTTTCGAATTTTAGAAACTAAACCGAGACGTACTTAAATTCTGGTAGGAAACTCTTGTCCTTGATCTTGTAGCACACTTCCTGAATTGGACGGTTTATGCGGTATGACCCTCTGAAGTTTGGTGTAAGTTTGTTTTAGGCTTAGTTTGTGGTCAATTACCAAGTCAATTACGTAGTATACAACACCACGTGTATGCATGGTGTAAGTCACATCGATTTTTAATCTTTCATTAGGCTCAAGATATCTTTACATTAAATAAGAATTATTTGCTTTTTACTGAATGTCTTTTTGTAATATTCGATCTGTATTTGAAGGCTATCAACATTTTGCTGTATATTCAGCAATTGAAGATGTTCTCGTTGAAAATTAGATTTTTAGAATCCCACAATAATTTAGATAATACTTCTCTTCATGCTTACGCAGGATATCTCAAATTTCATTCTCCATGGGAATCTCGAAGACTATAAGTAGATACAAGGTCGCTTAAATTGGGGCAAAGTTAAATTCGCAACAATAACAAAATTTTCCAAGTAAGCAACACGGTGGATGTTCTGGGGACAATAAGTACGTGTGTAGTATTAGTATGGTCCAATCTAGACATCTTTGAATAAACAGTACAATAGCGTAACAAGCCCAAATTTTTTTTTTCTGTTATGATTCTTGTTTCTCTATTATCTATCAATCAAATCAATATCTAGTACTTGTTTGGTTATTGCACTACACGGGGTGTTTCAAACACGCGTTTGAAAATATTATATGGCATTCTTGGTAATTATTAGATGACGAAATTGGTCAAATTGGAACAAGTTGCATATTTTAAGCAAATCTGAGAGCTAGCTTCATTTGTTTTTGAAATAACACTAAAAAACGAAAGATTTTTATTATTAGTACATTAATTTACATTTTTGGGACTATCTTGAAAACATTAAGGAAGTTTGAATTTGTTTTTAGATTATTGGCGAACACTATAATACGCAACTTTGCGTTTGACCGTCTTCGTATCTCTTAAAGTTTTTTGAGATTCCCATTCATAGACACAAATCTAAAACTCTCCCTGATAATTGATAAGGAGTAATGCATTCGAGTAAAATCGGATTTCCAAAAGTCCTGAAATATCAAAATCTAAGGTTTCTTGTTCTTTTATCTCTGAAACAGGATACAGGGTGGTCCAACGAAAACGAAACAGACTGAATAACTCCCACGATAATAATTTTATCGTTTTCGTTGGTCCACACTGTATTGTATAGGCGAGCCGTATAAGCCATATAACAATAAAATTGTTTGAATCTCGTAAGTATTTTCGCGATACCCTTTGTACATCAACAATATGAGAAAGAAGCCACCCATGATTTTTACAAGAAATAATTTATATACCGAGAACGAGGTCACGTTTCCACTTGGCGCTAGTTGTAAGCAGAAGACATGCATTTCGTTATTGGAGCCCTGAACGTATTTCGGAAAAGCGTTCAATGGTATCAAAGCAGGTAGGCGTTTATTTTGTTTAACTGTAAAAAA
Source organism: Ignelater luminosus (assembly GCA_011009095.1). Lineage (NCBI taxonomy): Eukaryota > Metazoa > Arthropoda > Insecta > Coleoptera > Elateridae > Ignelater > Ignelater luminosus. The sequence goes on from VTPC01005814.1 coordinate 47,255, forward strand.
AATAGTTTTTATGTTTAGCAAATATCTAAGTAACTGTGGATGATTTCAAACAAACAAGAATCAAAAACGATAATTATTATTTGATTTTCAAAGTAGGAAACTTTATGAAACAGAAAATGTAAGATTTTTCTGAGCTATTCAATTTCATTTATAAATATAAATATAAAATTACTAGAAACTTAATTAACAACCGGTTGTAGGTTAGATATTATTTCATAATATTTTAACATAATTTGCTATATCAGTGCGTGGTTTTTTCATATACGTACATCAGACTAGAAACAGTTATCACAATTTATCAAATCACATTTCTTTTATAAACAAAATAAGAAAAACTTCTCAAATTACCGTGTTAATTAAATATTGCATTAGATATTACGAAAGCAATTGCTTATACAATACGTTCATATCTCTGATACATTTTATGTTTATTTTTCTTGAAAATGTAATATGCATTCATCGCCAGTTTTTTCAATTAATAGATGTATTTGGCAAATCAAAATTATTTTAAATTATTGTAAAATATTCCAATACGTATTAGTCATTTGTTCACTATTATTATTATCCCATTTTATATCTTTTATATTTGCTCACGTCTATTGTTGCATTGATTAATTGTTGGTATTTACGATATTATATTTATGGGGATATAAAATATTTTCTAATCGATTTGGATTTACAAAAAAAAACCAAAAGCTATTTATAGATTTATTTTGTAATGTTTATCAGCAAAACGAAATTTCCATTTGCAAAAAATAGTTTGTATGTATTAACAAGAGAAATACGAGGTCTGTTCAAAAAGTATCGCGAATTTTGAATTTCCGCGTGTTACGTATATTCGATTTTCGATTTTTTTGTGGCGTTATGTTGGTACTCATGTCCCTCACTTATGCCGACAAGTTCGGCCATTTTGAATATTCAGTTAATTTTTGACAGCTGTTTTGCTTGGACGTGTTTTGGCTCGTCTTCAATTTTTACCTATTCCAAAAAATGGATCAAAGAATCTGTATCAAATTTTGTGTGAAAAACAAAATTAAGTGCGCGGACGCATTCCGAATGTTGACTGTGGCATATGGTGAAGCTACCTTGGACCGAAGCAACGTTTATCGGTGGTACAAAATGTTCTCAGAGGGCCGAGAAGATGCGAACGACGAAGAGCGTGCTTTTGGTTTTGCTTACAGTTTTCTTCGATTGCAGGGGCGTGGTGCATCATGAGTTCTTGCCACAGGGTACAACGGTCAATAAGGAATATTATCTGCAAGTTATGCGCAATTTGCGCTAAGCAATCCGCCAGAAACGCCCGGATTTGTGGAAGAACAAAAATTGGCTTTTGCACCATGATAACGCCCCTGCTCACACATCGTTACTTGTGCGCGAATTTTTGGCCAAAAACAACACACTAATGATGCCGCAGCCACCGTATTCCCCAGACCTGGTTCCCTGTGACTTTTTCTTGTTCCCGAAACTGAAGAGGCTCATGAAAGGACGACGCTACGCTACGATTGAGGAGATAAAGACGGCATCGAAGGAGGAGCTGAACAAGATCACAAAAAATGATTTTTTAAAGTGCTTCGAGGATTGGAAAAAAGTTGGCACAAGTGTATAATATCTGATGGGGATTACTTTGAAGGGGACAAAATAAATATTGATGAATAAATAAATAATTTTTAAAAAACAAAATTCGCGATACTTTTTGAACAGACCTCGTATACTATTACGTATAATAGGTAAATACAAAAAATTTTGTATCAAAGTATTCATAAATAATGAAGATGAATTTTGGGCAGTTTGCCAATAATAAAAAATTTTTCAAATGAAAAGTTGTATCTAACAATATGGAGTAAGTAATTTATTAAATAATAATTTATTAATACATCGTAAAAGTGATTTAGAATGACATGATGCCAGTACATAAAAGTTGATCTTGGCAGAAACGCTAGAAATCACAGAGAGCGCATATTTTTTTGCTTACAAGGTTTCCGAATTTCTTTAAAATAAATATATCTTCAGATTTTCTAAACACTTCCTAGTATATTAAATTAATTTTAGTAACAAGACACTCAAAAATCGCAATTTGAAGAGTAATGTACTTAAACTAAAGTCTTTCGTAACCCTGTTATATTCAAAACTAGGACAAAAATAAAAAAATATTGATTTTCGATACTAATAACGCTCCATTAGACATTTACGTTTTTTGTCATACAGGATGTTACGTCAAGTGTGACATACGAATTCTGTTGGTTTAGATTTTTAACCAGAAATTACCTACACCTATTTTGGATTTTCCTTTTACCAATACAAAATCTATAACTTATTGAATTGTCTAGCGTTTATTCTTAAAACAAAGACAAAAATCTTTTCTTGGCCTTTACAGACCGTCTGAGCAAGAGCAACAGTTTAAATTGATGATGAGATGATAGCTAGTTATTATGTAGAATATGCCAAAAATGTTATTCAAGTTCTAAATAAGGTTGGATTATATCATACTTATTACTGAACTGCCTGTGATCTGCTTCGCTTGCTTATATGCACAACACAGCGCGCTCGAGAATATCGAAGAGCACTCTAGATATAGTACAACATTATATTTGAGAATATCAATTTGTAAGTGAGATTGTAGACAATACAAGGTTTGACACGTTAGAGATCTTCACTTCACAAAAAGAGCATTTCGACAAACGCCTGGTGGCAAGACCACAGTACCATGTCAGGAAAGATGCATCCAAACAGAAATGAAATATTAAAAACGATAAGAATATATTGAATATCAGTTAGTGCATAACTATTTTCGGCCGAACCTGTCTTCATTTGAAGATTGAATCCGTAGGTAGCTTAGCTTTAGCATGTAAGAATCCAGGTTAAATAATAAGAGAATTTCTAATATTGAAAGTTTCAAAGTTAACTAAACTGCAGTTTTAAATACGATTGTGATGAGATCCAAGAACTGAATTCGTGCAAGAAGAGTAAATTACCAATAATCTTGAAAAAATTCGCATCTACATTCTCCAAACTAATTAGACTAACGAGTTCTCATATTGTTTATCCTCGTCATTTTTACCATTACAATTTTGTTTTTATCCTCATCTCGTTTATATCATGCATACTGACCATCACATCAGTTGCTAATTTGGGTAGTTTTAACAAACGCGCTTTCTAGAAAAGCATTTTCCAAATCTCTGCTACTGAGTAGTTGCTCAAACTTCTAGAAATCTCTCCAGCTCCATGTGATCAAATCGTGCTCTGTTTGCTCGACGCGCTGTTTTTTCTCCAACGTTGTAAATGAACACGAAGAGAGGTTTCATTTAATGACGAATAAAACACAATGCCGATGAAGATTAGCAGCGACAAGTCATAATGAAGAACAATATGGTGAGAACTTTTACGGCAATCATCGAGTTGAAATTTGTTACAATGTTTTCTTTCATTGCTTTTAACAATCTCGTCTCTTATTATTTTTCTGTATTACGACTTTATGTTCTATTGACCGTAATTGTTTTTAATACAGGGTGTCTCCAAAAGGTTGGGACATAGCTTAACTGCAGACTCCTGGGATAAAAATGAAAAGATTTAACCCAACTTAACTATATCGGAAATCGTCTCGTTAAGTTGGTACAAGGCGTCAAAGTTTTTTGAAATTACAAAGCTACAAAAAATGTTTCTAAAGAAAATATCTTTTTGGAGAAAAAAATTGAAAGTTTTCAGCCTAGGCACTAAAAAGTTATCGCTAAATTTGTACTACGGCATTTTTGTTTAATACACTTACAGCTTACTGATGATGACCAAAACCATCTTGAAACATGACTTATAGTCACAAAACATGTCATACCAAAAATTAAAAAAATTGATCAAAGCCTACTATTTTTATACGCAAAATTAATTTTTTTTGAAAAACTGACGCCTTGTACCAACTTGACGAGACGATTTTGGATATAGGTAAGTTGGGTTAAATCTTCCTATATTTATCCCAGGAGTCTGCAGTTAAGCTACGTTCCAACCTTTTGGAGACACCCTGTATATCTCGTTGTATTGGCGTGAACCCTATAAAGAGACCAAAATAAGAAAACCAACGAGGCCTTTTAGAATTCATACAAATTTCAGTTTGCTGAGAATAAAACTTCAGTAGTCTTAATTGCTACTTGGTATGCCACTAGATATGTTTCTAGTTGCAATTGTGATGATCAAAAAAGACAACATTTTGATTAGGTCTCAAGAACAAGATTTTGATAGAGCTTTTCCTGATTGAAAACGGCCATGACCATTATGATTGGATTTCAGCACACTGTGACAGCTTTTATCTCGACTAGTTTCTATATTGTGTAATAGTTCTGGTGGACATTTCCAGACTAACAGTGAGACTTTTTTTGGGATTGCGCATACTTTAAGGAAAATTCCAATTCTCAGTTGAACTACAACTGTTGTCCTTTTTAAATTCGTCTGTAAACCATACAAGACTTTTTGGCTAAGCACATACGAGTATTGCTATTTCATTTTTCGAGAGAAGGTACATATGTATATTTGAAGTGTAAATTTGCCGTGGACAGAAAGAGACAGAAAGAAATTTAATGACTCCTCTTTAATTAAAATTCCTACATTATATTACTAACTTACACATAGTAATGGAATTGTAGAGGAAGGAAATATCTGAACACTATTCAATATAAAAATTAAACACCGTTCTTTGTTGTTTCATAACAAAGTAGAATTTAGTGATCAATATGAGTTTACTTTCTATTTAGAGCATTCATAAAGACTTGATACGATGAGTCGTATAACATGATAATGCCCTCTTTTATGGCCAAAATTAATCAGCGTTTTCTTCTAACCTTGGCATTAAAAAAGGGTATTAAAAAAATTGAAATGTGGTGTGTATACTGATTTAAATACGATATTTACAAAACCAAGTTAACAAAATTTTTATTTATCAATTGCTTCCTTTAATCTTGATATATATTAATCTTTTGTTTTTTGAAAATATGTATACGGGGTCTGTTCAAAAAAGTATCGCGAATTTTGAATTTCCGCGGGTTACGTATATTCGATTTTCGATTTTTTTGTGGCGTTATGTTGGTACTCATGCCCCTCACTTATGCCGACAAGTTCGGCCATTTTGAATGTTCGCTTAATTTTTGACAGCTGTTTTGCTTGGACGTGTTTTGGCTCGTCTTCGATTTTTGCCTATTCCAAAAAATGGATCAAAGAATCTGTATCAAATTTTGTGTGAAAAACAAAATTAAGTGCGCGGACGCATTCCGAATGTTGACTATGGCATATGGTGAAGCTACCTTGGACCGAAGCAACGTTTATCGGTGGTACAAAATGTTCTCAGAGGGCCGAGAAGATGCGAACGACGAAGAGCGTGCTTTTGGTTTTGCCTACAGTTTTCTTCGATTGCAGGGGCGTGGTGCATCATGAGTTCTTGCCACAGGGTAGAACGGTCAATAAGGAATATTACCTGCAAGTTATGCGCAATCCGTCAGAAACGCCCGGATTTGTGGAAGAACAAAAATTGGCTTTTGCACCATGATAACGCCCCTGCTCACACATCGTTGCTTGTGCGCGAATTTTTGGCCAAAAACAACACACTAATGATGCCGCAGCCACCGTATTCCCCAGACCTGGTTCCCTGTGACTTTTTCTTGTTCCCGAAACTGAAGAGGCTCATGAAAGGACGACGCTACGCTACGATTGAGGAGATAAAGACGGCATCGAAGGAGGAGCTGAACAAGATCACAAAAAATGATTTTTTAAAGTGCTTCGAGGATTGGAAAAAAGTTGGCACAAGTGTATAATATCTGATGGGGATTACTTTGAAGGGGACAAAATAGATATTCATGAATAAATAAATAATTTTTGAAAAAACACAAAATTCGCGATACTTTTTGAACAGACCTCGTATAAGGTGTTTAGAGAGAATCGAACAATATTGCTTGTTGAGGTCGAAGTACACTAATATCTTGCGAAATATTGTTTTCCTGACAATTTTGTTTATGATCACTATTGACGCACATTTTTTTTCCTATATAAGCAATTACCGATATTATCCTGAAAACATAGGCAATCAAAAGAGAGGTAAAGTGAGGTGCTATTTGATAATCTAAACTGTAAGGTAATATACAGGGTGATTCCGAAATAAAGGGTATCCTCTTAAAGGTGGATAGCAGTGTGATAGTACATACATTTGCGATAAACGGTAGGTAAAAATTGCATAGTTTCCGAGAAAAATGCGATTGAAGTTTAATCGCTAAGCCAAGCCGGTCCTGCTCTCATACTTTTACTTAAGCAAAATTCGATAGGGGTTGACTGACTGTCCTTGTCATTGGCAGGTAGTTCTTGCTATTTATGTGCGGGGTATAATAGTTTATCTGGTTTCTACAATGCCATAAAGGAACTTTTACTTTTTAATCTGCAAACGGAAAAGTATTAAAATTTTACTGTTGGTGATTTTTTTCTGTAAACTTCCGAAGAACCAAAAACTTCAATAAGCATTATGCTACATAAATAAAAATTGGTTGAATTTATTAAATTGAATTAAATACAGGGGTGATAGTAAGTAGTACCTTCCATAGGCATGTTTCATTCAAGTAGTATGTGTAATCCATTGCCATTTAAAATGTTTCCTATTCATGTGACTAAATAATAATAAGGGATTAAAATGTTGCTTGTGAGACTGGAGTCTAATTGTTCGTAACATAAATTTTGTTATTATTTTTTTACTGTTTTAACGAATTTCAACAACCCTGCATGTTAAACATACTTCAGATTTAAGAAGGGAAAGTTGTAAAATGTTCAGGGGGTAGCTTATGATGGCATTTATTGTTCATCGTGCTACTACAGCTGCACTATTAGTTCCAAGAAAATAGGCATGTCTGGTAAATTTTCGTTCTTGCACTACAAGGGTTTAAAAACACCGTAAATCTCCTTAACTTTCACTTTTTAAGGCGACAATACAAGAAACACTTTTCTTTTTCTAACCAGAGACGGCTTCAGTTTTTAATATTTAGGAAAATTGTGAAAATTTTCAATTTTCACGGGGCCACTTTGCTTTTTCATTTTTTGTCTTCTTTTAGCCTCACTTATCACCCTTTATTTCGGAATCACCCTGTATAAGGAACTATTGACCATAGGATACGTTGATTTGCTTTCCTTAAATGCTGTACTTGAAATGGTAAGTGATGGATTAACGATCTTATTTTTTTTCTAATGAAGTAAATAAGTAAATAAAAGTGTTCAGAATTAAAGAAAGATCTTTTTAATTTAAAAAAAACCGTCTTGTTTTTACGTAGCACAAAAAACAAAAGTTTTTTAATTCTTGGTAGATCATTTTTAAGCGATGCTTTAACAATGGAGAGAAGAACTTTTCAAACTCATAACTTCTTTCAAGTTCAAGTTTGTTGAAATAAATAAAAGGAATTCGTCTCGTATAAAGAAAGTTTCCAAAAACTAACAGGTGTTCAACAGGGTTTTAATCTTAAACATTTTTTGCAACATTCCTATCTGAAGTTAAAAATTTGAATTTATTATAAAATTCTTCTGTAAAATACCAAACTAAAAGTTGCAATAATTGAAAGTATTTGCATTCTTTCTCTGTTAGACTTTAGAAATAATAAAAGTTATGAAAATTGAGGATGAACGTCAGAAAGCAATATCTTGATTTCTTATCTGTGGACGGGAAATTAAAAAACGGAACTAAGATAATAATAATAATAACTTTGCTGTCGTTGAAGTTATTTCCTTTTCCAAACTGCTCATATAGATATTATTTTTTGAAAACGATGCAGGATAGCATTTTGAAAAGTTTAATGGGCGGTATTTTTGTTTAAATCTTTAATAAGAGATATCAGAAATACTCAAAACCGTTTTGGTAGTATACACCCACAGATATGGCGTCACCCTCAAGCACCCGCTTTCCTAACTTTGAAATCTTAAATGACAATCCCCCCCCCCACTAGCGTTTGAAAAATGCTTTTCATTGATACCATACAAAGACACATTTGGATGAAACATTCATAATTTATTTAACAATAAAGTGATCAGATATGCAATTTTTCAGGAGCTTTCCAGGTGTCGCAAGTGGAGGGTTGCCACTACTTCTTTACGATAAAGCCAAGCCAAGTTGGGTCTTGGTATAATGTCGATATGTCTTCACACAGTAACTATGAATCGACTTACATCTTGTCGAATCAAATATAATTTTCTTGCTTTTTTTGCTTCTTTCTGTATTTCATTTCTCTTGGTTCTTTTTTTTTAATATACGTTTTCTTATCGTTTCTTCTCAATGAACTTTGTTTTTTACTCTTTCCTTCCTTACCCTACTCTTTCCTTCCTCTTTGCTTCTTTTTTTTCCACATGGTCTCTGTCCCATATTTTTTCTTTTCATTTTCTTTTCTTTCTGCCATTTCTACTTTTTCTTTCTTTCTTTTTTCTAAACTAAAACAAGTGAAAATATACTTTTCTAAACCTAAAAAACGATAAACTGGGCACAAAATACTGCAAGACTGACTTGAAAAACAATCGAGCCCACCGCCAAAAAAAGTATATTTATTGCCGTTACGTCTACCCAGATCCAGATTTATTCCTGAGTATTACCAAAACCTTGTTAATATCTTTGAGGCGTTTCAATCAGTATTACAGGATCTGAATTTCACGCCATTTTCGTTCCGTTTGTGTAAATATAATAAGCGTTCAATGACAGAAACTGGACGAAAACTTCGGCGATGGTTTGAAAGAAATCAAGTATGTATTAACATGGTCGTCAGTGCCATCTTACCCATTTGATGAGCACCTCAAGGCCTATTACATGTAAGCGTCCCCAATCAGACATGAACACTGTGCGGTCCCCCAAAAGTTTTGGCGACCACCCTCCAAGAATTTTGACGCCCAAGGTCCGGACCTCGAATGCCTTGTCGGAAAGATGACTCTAATGGTTGTTGATATTCCGGAAAATAAAAATTCTTTCACTACTTTACTAGGTATATTGTTGTAGGTTCCGAGTACATGCGAACCAAGGCGATTTGTTTGCTCCAGAAATGCAATCCACATGAAATCAGCTTAAAATATATTCCGATATGATCCAGATGTTTGCTTTCATTATGGTGTACTATGCAAATGCAAATGAAGGTTTTTAGATTAAGGCTTCGATTAAAACCAAAGTTTAAAATTTGTTTTCTTGTTCTTGAAACGATTTCCTAACGGTTTGGTGGTTGTTTCACCAAAGCTGATTACTAAAAATGATCTTTTTCTCTACTCTTTATTCAACCTTTGGGAGAAAAACGGAAGGTGAAATCGATACATTTTCAATATTCTTCGTATCGGACAGACTAGGTCTGAAGTGGACATGCATTTTGGTCTTATCGACATTCATCGGATAATATCAACAGACGTTTGAAGAAAATTCATTAAGTTCGATTCCGACAAAAGTTAAAAATTTGTCTGTAGATTTCCGATTCTCTAAAGAAATCATATTTACATATCTGCCACGACAATTCCTACCCAGGCCATATATTCAAACATCTAGATTTTTGGATCTGTCTGGGTCTCTGCATGCCCATCCAGCTGTTCGAACTGCTCAGAATTTTTGAATTTCTCGGGATTCGATTTGTATGAACCGACTGGCAAGTCTTTCTTGCTAACAGTTAAATACTTTTACTTTATGTCTTCTATCATTTCTTAATATTGCTTGGTGTTAGCTGCCAAGGAGCAAAGATCTGGTCTAAAATGGTTCGGATCAAAATATAAATTTTCAACATCTTCGTTTACAAAAATATAAAATTTTTAACAAGGTTTTGTTTTCTTGCTAAATCCTGTTTCATCTTGACTTTTTTCGGTGTGTTGATCAAAATTCTACTTTCTTTTCTCTGATAATTCTATTTAATTGTAGAAATTTTAGCATTAGTATTTGAAACCCTGACAACTCTTATATAATACTAACTTTCTAACGTTCACGATTGTACGCCATTCAGTTACTGCATCGCAACGCATGCTCGTACTCAATTTTGAATGGACTATAGATTGTTGTGTCTAATGGCTGCAGACGGTGGCTGTGATGAAGCGTAAATGTTGATAAGATAACTCCCTTATCTTTGATCTTGTTTACTATGTCAATGCTCACGTAACCTTCGTAATTATTGTCAATTAAAACAAAAATGAAAATTGCTCTTTGTTGATTTTATGTGATCGTAACTGGTAAAAAATCTGGGCTTGTCATCAGTCTATTGATTTCCTGAAACCTGTTATCGTATGCACAACAGATAAAAATGTGACTTTTACTTTTACTTATGTAAATAATTTGAGGAAATCGTTAATTGATGTTTGGACTCACTTTGTCCAAAGCTTTTCTCTATATTTAAACTACTGACGAAGCTATTGGAATCTGGTTAATTCGAGGGAGCGGGTAGAAAGATCGTGGTATAGCATCTCGTAAGATCAAATCAAGCTGGCGATGGTCAATTTTTATGTGGCTTTTCTACACTAACAATTGAATGAGTTAGATCTCTGTTAACTACTTAAAATTGGATACGATTTAAAATTAAAACTCATGGCTTACTTCGTATAAAACTAATCTGAACGAGATGGAATTACGTAAAAACAGCGTTTCCTAATACTGTTATTAAAAAAGAAAAATAATTGATAGTTGTTAGGTATATTGACGAATAATAATTTATTAGCAATCGAACAACATCGACATCAAATACAGTTTTGCAAATTTTATAATGATAGGTTTTTTATTAGTGGGGCACTTCGATTCTTGTATTTCCACCTCAAAAGCGCACTGAATACCGCGAACCAATATCTGCGACCTTCTCTATAGCAGCATTCGTAAAAGAAAGGTACTGATATAAATTTTGTGTTACAAAAAAATAAAACTAAGTGGGGTTTAATAGACTTTTATTATAGAATTTTAGTAACATATGAGAAAAAGAAAATCAAAACCAACTTTGGAACAGAAGTAAAAAAAGTCACATATATACTTTATCAACTAAGAAAATTAAACATATTACAATTGACAATAAATGAAATAAGGATTTATGTCTCGTTTTTATAAATTATTTTGGGCTTTATGTAGTCTTCTTGTAGTTTTTCCGGTTTTTGGTTGAACGTTTTTATTTTCGAAAATAATGTTTTCATAAAAGTATTTGAACTCCTCGTCAACGTAGACTATTTGATCTTGTAAATTGGAAAGCTTTTCATCAGATATCTTATTTTTCTTTTCTTTAATATGGGCTAGAGTGTAATTCTCTGATGCAACTTTTTGGCATCCAGATTTCAAAATATTTACCTGTAAAAAAGGTGTGTGTTCATCTAAAGTATTTTTATACGAATATGATCCATATTCAGTAACACGGACCCATTTGATACCATCTCGAAAAGGTTCATGTAGAATATTTTTTTTCCCGTTAATCAAATGAAGTTTTTCGGATATCTCGTCAATATTCTTAAAATGATGTTTCATATTAAATACTACCGAGTTTTTGACACTAGCAGATCTTATGATTGTTCTGTACGTTTCGGGGGTATAAATATTTTCATACTTTCGTAATACTTTTTCAATTCGGCCAAAGTCTCTATCCGACTCCATATATGAATGGCTGGCCTACTTCTGGAAATTTATGATCGGTACTTTGTAAATATCCTTTAAAAATGAAATACTGATAAAGTGTAATCAGATTAAAGTTCTTGTTTTGCCCACTGCAGGAATCCGACCATATGATGAGATGTTTAGTACTGTTTTGTCTAGCAGCACTAAATAGCTGAATGAATGTATGAAGGCAGCTACCTATCTCTAAGCTACCTTAGGTAGCAATGTTTTCCGTCCATGTAAAAAAAATGCTTGATGCCCAGATTTTGATACTGTGTGTGTATAGCGAAGTTATACAACCAAAGTTGCCTCAAATAGAACGCTTTGGACGTAGACAATTTTGGCAAAGGCAATGTCTGTTGTAAATCCATTGTGAGATAAGCTGTATTATCGTTTGTTTGAACAAAGTTTCTATCTCTTCTTTGTTGTTCAAATGCATACTTGTAGTTCTCTTTATGCTCAATATCATCTAAACCAGCATCACAAGTACTGCAGGTATCACTCTTAAGTTTGCCCGAAGGACAGATTAAAACGGGTTGAAAAAATATTGTTGTAACTACATTTTTTTATAAAGTACTTTTCTGGAAGGTTTTGCTCCTTGCACCAATCAATACATAAATGGTACATTTTTGTTAAGTTTAGAAAAGGTGATAAGTACTTTTTGTTTAAATTTCTATTCCTCGAATAATGAGATTGGTCTGCAGGAAACTTTTCAATGTGAGTGACAACACAGTTTATCACTTCATTTGGAATTTTGCGTGGCCTGTTCTGGTGAACACCTCGCTTATCAGGGGATGGTGCCGATAAACCACTTTTAAGTTTATTCTGAATGAGCTGAATGTTTTTGAAAGTAATTTGGTAGAGTGAACACATTGCAGTTTTACAAACTTTCAAAACTTTTTGATTGTATGTAACTGTATACTTAAACGAGAATGATTTTGGTTTTTTAGTGTTTTTTCGATGACGTTGGACAGGTTGAATGAAAATGCTTTTAAAGAGAAGTGCATTTTTTGAGTTTTGATCTAGCTGGTACAATCTTTTAAATATTGTTGTTCTTGCTTCTTCGTCAAAATTTTCGTTGCAGTTGAGAGTGCATTTTTCTTTTTGGCATAAGAAACCTAGTTCAACTTTTTTTGACGGAACTAGCTTTCCTTTTTGGTTAATATAGCTTTCTCCTTTTTGTCTAGCCTTTGCTACTTTGTATCTTTTCCAGTTGTCTAAGTTCTTTTGTCGCTTCCTAGATGTTTTTTCAGGCAGCTGGAATATATTCTTTTGAACTTTTTCGATCAATGCATTATTATTTTTAGTTATCAGTGTTTTATTTACATCTTCACTATTGATTATTTTACTTCCTTTATCATTATTTTCCAGCGTTTTTAAAGTCTTTATTTGGTCTTCGATGTTTTCAACGTCATTATGAATTATCTTTCTTGACTTTGTTGATAGGAATCCTTTTCTGGATTTCAGTTCCTTTGAATAGTCCAAGTCGCTGTCGTCAGAGGTCTCATCTGAAGTATCTGATACATAATCATCTGAACCAATCTAAAAAGAAACAAAATAAAAACCTCTTCAAGTTTCCAATTGGACCAGCAAAACTTACCTAAATCTGCCTGTTTTACAGGATTAATTGTATTATCCTTTTTACTTATTATCATACTTTCTTTTTCATTATTTCCCGGCGTTTGTAAAGCTACCTGGTCTTCGAAGTTTTCCAGGTCATTATTTATTTTCTTTTTATTTGATACACTAGCCCCTAGAATATTTGACTTTAGAGATAGGGGTCTTTTTCTAGATTTTAATTGCTCTGCATAATCAGAATCAGTATTGTCAGAAGTCTCATCTGAGCCGTCTAAAACAACAATAACAAAATCAAGTTTTCATTTCAACTATCGCAACTTACCATAGGAACTTTGTTTTACAGGGGTAGTATTAACTTGGCTAATAAACCTTTCTAGAGAATTATTATTGTCACTCTTGGCTGGGCTCCTGCTGTCATTTGAACTATTGGGACCTAAAAACGAAAGAAAGACACCGTTAAAAGAAAATACTTGTTTGCAAGTTTAAGATAAATTTATCATTTTGCTTTTTGTACTAAACGGTGAAAAACCACCGCAAAACTTAAACGTGAATAAAACGCAATAATATTTTTTAGGTTATATTTTAAATAAAAGCAGCTATAACTTTTATACTTACCCTTATTAGTCTGTTCTTTTGCAAGTTTTAAAATTAGCATGCTTCTTGCCGACCATTAGCACTATTTTTTACTTGCACTGCACACATTTAAGTCTTCTATCGCGTAAAAACTATAAAAATGTAGAGCACAAAACCATCAGTACTGATACATTTCTAACCTAACATTGTGGTGCTATGTTTGTTTTGTTAATATTTTTACAGGTTTCTAACTAATCTACAATGGATAAAGGATTCATGTAGCAATAATTTGAAATGTTAGTGAATAAGGGATCTATGATCAGAAATCAAGCGTACATAAATTTTTTATCCATTAAGTTTTGTTAAAATTAGATTAACATAGATCCTTTATCATCCCGTAACTTTTTAATTTTATACAATAGAACTACGAAATTGATCCCAAAACATTTTTGGGTACATAAAACCTTTATTCACCAAAAAATCTCAATTTTTTAAAAAATGTTACATGAATCCTTTATTCACTTGTGTCTTCAAGTATGTTTCACTAATAGTAATTGTTAATTTTTAAAACAAAAAACGTTTAATGGTTTACATTAAAGTAATTTATAGCGGACATGCCACTCCCTCAACGGAAAACGAAATAAAAAGGGATTATAATTTTTTTTATTAAGAATGAATGCTAAAATGATTAATTTATATATTACACGTAATACCATCCTATCGAAAATTATTTAAGTTGTTATTTCAAAATAATTTTTATCATATACAGGGTGGCCCAACGAAAACGAAACAGACTGAATAACTCCCACGAAAATAATTTTTCGAAAAAAACGCAAAAATACGTCGATTTCTATTGGGAGAGGGACATTGTTTAACGTACAATTAGAACCCTCAACTTCAACCCCTCCAAGATTTCTAATGGGACGGGGTTCAAGTGGCACATATTGCCTCGTTTGAATTTTTAAATTTGATCGATTTGTTTGGAAGATACAAGGTGATATTAAATTAAAGTGACATTTATTCTCATTTTGTTTAATTTGACAATTACAAACTGTTAACCAATAGTAAAATGCTTGTTAAAATGCGTCTAGAAAAATAACATAACATAAATTAACGCAATAAATGTTCAAAATTTTGACTTCCATACAATGATAGAGAATATGGTCGAAACGTTGTCACACATTCTGGAGCATTTGCGGAGTTATCTGTTGGCATTCGTTGACAATAGGTTGGCGTAAATCTTCTAATGAAGTTGATTGCGACGCATAAATTTTACTTTTTAAGTGACCTCATAAAAAGAAGACTAGTGGTGACAAATCCGAGAAGCGAGGGGGCTATTCAATCGTGCTTCTCTTTTCAATCTAACGACCTTTAAAAAAGTTTGATCTCAGAAGTTTTTCTTTAAAACATACTTGCGACCTACATGTTTATTTGCTTGTCAATGATTGAACAGCTCGGCAGTGCAATCATTTCAATTTCTGCAATCGAGTAACCCATGATGTAAGGAAAATAAAAAACAAACATGACAGACTTGGCTAGAGTAGATGTAAGATTGTCAAATTAAATGAGAACAAATGTCAAATGTAAAAATTTGAAGATCATGAAGCCTTCTACACTAATGGAAAAAATTAAAGGAACAAAAAAGATTCTCAAATTTTTTAGTGATTTTAGAAATACTGTACCTCAGTGAAAAATGCTCGTATCGAGATTTAAAAAAAAGCATTTTGAAGTTTCAAGATACTAGTTTTCAGATCTTTTAGTCAAAAATTTTTAGGAGCCACGGTTATCACGCAAAATCCCAATAGCGCGCAAAAAGTTTTTCCTTTTTGATGTTTTTTTTTTTGGGGTTCACGGTCTCGGAAAAAATCTTTTCAGCTAAACTATTGCATTGACCGGATAGCTTGTTTATTCAGCTTCAATTTCCTTTTTTTAAACCTCGACACGACCATTTTTCACCGAGATATCAGACTTTTAATGGAAAAGGATCCTTTTGTCTTTAATCATCGATATCTGAGTAACCAATAATCGTACAGAAAATTAAAGGGCAGTTTTGGAAACCAAAAAATTTCGCGCTATTTCTTAGGATTGCGTGATAACCGCAGCTCCTAAAAATGTTTGACTAAAAGATCTGAAAACTAGAATCTTGAAGCTTCAAAATTCTTTTTTTAAAATCTCGATACGAGCATTTTTCACTGGATGCAGCATTTCTAAAATCATTAAAAAATTTGGGAAATTTTTTTGTTCCTTTAATTTTTTCCATTAGTTTATGTTTTAAATTTCACAGCCTGTATTTTCCAAAACAAATCGACCGAATTTAAAAATTCAAACGGGATAATATGAAGAATTGAAAGGCGTTCCTATTAGAGATTTTTGAGGGGTTGGCGCTTCTCCCCTTCTAGCTAGGATTCGAATTGTCCGTCAAAAAATGTTCCCCCCTAAATACAAATCGACATGTTTTTGCGTTGTTTTCGAAAAATTATTTTCGTGGGAGTTATTCAGTCTGTTTCGTTTTCCTTGGGCCACCCTATATTTTCACAATTATACGAACTATGTAACTTATTTGAAGTCGATACGTTATTTTCTACGTAATATGCACATTAATGTGCTTTTAGTAATTACAAGTACACTCATTTTCTTATTATTAAGGAAAATAATGTGTGTATATTTATATGAATTTTTCATGACGAATGCTACTCGTTATTGATCTTTTTTAAATGAATTGGTCAGCAAAATTTAGGATGTAGGATTATACTTTCTCGGTAGGGATAATACGCTGATATTTAACACAATTTATAAAATATTTTCTAATACGAGTTTAGTTTAAATTATTAGACGGAGATGGAAATATTCAGAATTATATTCGTCAAGTTTTATGCTAATCAACGAATTGCATTTCATAGCTTTCGTTTATGTAAGTTGCCTCAAATTAATTATATGCTTTTTAATTTTGATTTATTTTGTTTATATCGTCTGCGTTGGTGTGGTTCGTCTTAAAATGCATTCCATTGGAGCTTTAGAATTCTTCATTATAAAGTGTTAGGAAATACTAGTTCATAGATAAAATCGACGAATTGTCTCCAACTTTTTTACTTTTATATTTTGAGCTATAGCTGACATAATAATTAAATTTTATTTTGCGTGTTTTCAAACATCATTTATATTATAACAAATTCAGTTTGTGAAAAACTTGAATATAAAATAGCCTTTATCTCTTTTTTTTTGTATTATCAGATACATTTTAGGTTCGCAATCAATGCAGTATAAAAAGCACACGACGAAAAACAGAAACGTATTGATTATAAAAGAAAAGTATTCTTCCTGGACTTGGATTTTCTAACTTTAAATATTTTAAATATTCCCAAGGACAGATCTTAATCTTAACACTAGTGTAGTAGTACTACTGTAATAATCCATTATTATATTATTAATTCATTCGTCATCTTAAAAAAACACAAACATGAAATTTTGCATTTCATTTTAAAAATATGCAATCTCGTCATGTTATTTCTTATTATATTAAGTTAGTGCATAAAATAACATCGATCATGTTTTATATTTGTTCTAGGTACATATCATGTTACAATTTGTATGTTTATTTATGATTTTGCTTTGCATAAGTTATTAAACAATTTATTATTTATGTACATACAAGTAAATAAAAACATGGTAAAGTCGAGTGTTAAACAATAACAATATGCGGTAGTAGACATTATACATCCAATTATTTATTTATTATATTTGTTTTTAAAAAGCTTTTTACATATTAACTGCATAGAAATGCATTGTTAGACAAGTATACAATTTTTTCTGCATTTAATATTCTTGTTTCATAATTGAAAGTTCTCGCTAATTGAAATCGTTTTTATCGAAATGATTTATCTCTTCTAAAATGATTTTGCTGACCAACAAAAATAGAGGCGGTATACTTTTTGATTGCTTTTTGATTAAGTTTTGCATGGCTTATTTTGGGAAAAAAGTGAATACCTATTTACGTGCATAAAAGAGAGAGCACTTGCTTGTTTACGCTTTTATTTAATTGTGAATTATAAAAAATACGAGTTTCTACTTAACGTATTAAAAAAAACGCTTTTTAATAAAAATAAGCGTTAAAAGATTCAAGACGTAATGGTATTATAGTAGATTTGAATGGACTCTGTAATCATCCCAGTCATTTTGACTCTCTAGTCGTAAACTGTAAGAAGAGATACGAAATGGGTTAGATTAGAGAACAGTTGCCGTTTCTGTTTTTCTAAATACTCCCACGACTTGTTAGATATTCATTAAAAACGGAAATCCCAAAATTAAAACATGCAAAGATGGAAAAGTTTTAATTTTAAATAACTCGATATGAAAACACGTTTTTACGTTTGTTTTTGTTTTAATAAAGAACAGAGTGACGACCAGTTTTTTCTTAATAGGATACCTGCTTGATTTTGATACTATTGAACATTTCACTTAAAATGCTTTTTAATGGCAACATTGTGCATAGATATGCTTTTATTTCTTTTGCAGCTGTCATAAGATATACTGATATTACATACACTAGACAAATACAACCTCCATTTTTTTAAAGAAAAAATATTTTCTTTCTAAAAATGACCAGAAGTGTTTTACAAAATAAAGTTGCAAATGAGAGATTTAACTATCTTGTACATTGAGCAAAATAGATATTGAGAATCAGTACTAAGCAATCTTCGATCACGGAGAAACTACAACTAACTTCATATCAAGAGGAGGTGTGTTATGTATTTTATCGGTCATATCAAGAACTTGACTGACTTCACTCGAGTTTTGTGTGGTTTTCCTTAGTGGTTTTACTGGAACTATGATATCTATGGGTTTATGTACTTCTTATCTCACCCTTGTATTGAAATCTTCCAAGTTTCCATATAACCTTTTTCTGTGGGACGAATGAATGCAAAAAATTGTAGTGCGATTTTGTTGACTGAGAATATGAAAAGAAGTTATAAACCTTGTATTATGTCTAAAAACTCACAGTTTCCAAAATACAGGGCGATCTAGCTAAAATTCTTTTTTTCAACACCTCGAAAAGGACAGACCATAGTGAAATAAGACTTTGGATGTCTGTTACTACTTCTAATATCTTACTAATATATACACTTTCAGGAGGGAATACACAATATACATGTATACAGGGTGATTCCGAAATAAAGGGTATCCTTTTAATAGGTGATAAGTGAGACTAAAAGAAGACAAAAAATGAAAAAACGAAGTGGCTCCGTGAAAGTTAAAAAATTTTGACAATTTTCCTAAATATTAAAAACTGAAGCCGTCTTTGGTTAGAAAAAGAAAAGTGTTTCTTGTATTGTCGCCTTAAAAAGTGAAAGTTAAGGAGATTTACGGTGTTTTTAAACCCTTGTAGTGCAAGAACGAAAATTTACCGGACATGCCTATTTTCTTGGAACTAATAGTGCAGCTGTAGTAGCACAATGAACAATAAATGCCATCATAAGCTACCCCCTGGACATTTTATAACTTTCCCTTGTTAAATCTGAAGTATGTTTAACATGCAGGGTTGTTGAAATTCGTTAAAACAGTAAAAAAATAATAACAAAATTTATGTTACGAACAATTAGACTCCAGTCTCACAAGCAACATTTTAATCCTTTATTATTATTTAGTCACATGAATAGGAAACATTTTAAATGGCACTCAATTACACATACTACTTGAACTAAACATGCGTATGGAAGGTACTACTTACTATCACCTCTGTATTTAATTCAATTTAATAAATTCAACCAATTTTTGGTTCTTCGGAAGTTTACAGAAAAAAATCACGAACAGTAATATTTTTCCGTTTGCAGATTAAAAAGTAAAAGTTCCTACTGGTTATTTAAGGCATTGTAGAAACCAGATAAACTATTATACCCCTCACATAAATAGCAAGAACTACCTGCCAATGACAAGGACAGTCAGTCAACCCCTATCGAATTTTGCTTAAGTAAAAGTATGAGAGCAGGACCGGCTTGGCTTAGTGATTAAATTTCAATTGCATTTTTCTCGGAAACTATGCAATTTTTACCTACCGTTTTTTATCGCAAATGCATGTACTATCACACCGCTATCCACCCTTAAGAGGATACCCTTTATTTCGGAATCACCCTGTATATCTTGTCTAGCAGTTGGCGAAATCGTTCAGAAATCCACGCATTCACTTAGAAACCAGTGATAATTGCTTGGGAATCAGCGCAGCCACATAATCTGCACCTAAGCGTTACTACATAATTTCGAACCTACTCCTCAGTCAGTCGGACGGCAATCAAGGCAGTCATTAAAAAAAATCACCGCGATCGATCACAATTCAATCACTTTCAGCACAGTCAAAATAAATCTGTTGCAATAGTACGGAAATCGCTGCATTCACAAGAAAAATTACCCTGATTTTCTTTTCGACAAAGTGAAAATTGAATTTTTCGAAATCTTCTAAACTAAAATTTTTTTGCTTTTAACCAAGGAACAGACCCTGAAAATTATTGCATTGCTTCTCAAAATACCTTTTACTTTTTCGTATGTCAGGGTACTTAGAGACCAAGCAAATCTGGAGGACTCAAGGAATTTAGAACCATCAAAGAATAGTCAGAGAAATTTAGAAAAATGGTCATTTTTCAGTGAATTCTATACAAAGTACTGAAATTTTCGCACATTCCTACATACACGTGAAGTCCTTTTATATGGAACAATGAAAATAAAATCGACAAGCAATGACAATTTTTTGGAAAATCACTGGAACATGTAAATATAGTTATGTACAAAACAGTACAAGTTTTCAATTGGTATTTATAATTTTTTGACTAATAAACATTAGTATTTATTTATAATATCTACATACATATATGATATTACAAACATGGACCAAAATATGGGCAATATTAATATTGGCTGATCACAAGCGAGGTTGCCCTTTAAATATTGGTCAGTGACAAGATTGATGAGCTGTGATGGTTAATGTTTTTTTAAGTAAACTGCACAACACTTAATTGATTTTCATGGCCATTGACATCATTGATTGTCAAAGATATCTGACATTGATTAATCAAGATGGAAATTGATGACTGTTCGTCATTGATCAACAAGTAATAGCTACCGTCTTACTATTGGAGGTTGTAAGGTAATCAGAAACAGAGTTAGAAGTCAACAGATGACAATATGAGTAAAACTGGCCAAAAACAGCTTATATCGTCCCTATATCTGCATTGACTGTAGATATACTGAGAAAACTAGAAGGAAGAGGGCTACTAAATTTATGCTGCCCCATAACAAACAGGTAAACAAACTTAGAGAATCAATTAAACCATTATGTGGTCAATATATCAACCCTCTGAAAAATGCATGTTTCAAATCAAGAGCATGGCTGCAAAGAGGAAGACTATGGTAAAACATTACAGCCATATAAGATAATGCAATATCTACAAAGAATTACAAAAAGTACATTGAAAAAATTTCAGTTGATAACAATAAATGCAGAATCTGTAATTTCACCTCAAAACTAAATATTCAAAGAATATATCAAAAATTAACAGAAAGCAGGCCTAATTCATAAAAATGATCTTGATCACCTGTATCTCTCCAACCTACTATTAGAACTAATTATAAGCTACATTGGGATACCACAATAATCATAAGCAAAACCAGACTGGTAACATCAGTAACAGACCTGATATCACTTTCTTATATATAAGGAAAACAGTGTCCTTTACAGACATCACTCACCCTACCGATCACAACTTGGAAAAGGCAGAAAGAGACAAAATTTCAAAATTATCAAAAGCTGAGAATTTAAAAAATTTACCAACTGAAATCAGTTCAAGTCAGCCAGTGGATTAATAACAAAAGCAGCAGTTAAATGCAGTGGAAAGCTAAAATTGCTAGCAAATGTATTACCAACAATGCAAAAATCAGTAATTCTTGAAACATACAGGGTGTCCCCAGATCGACTTAACAATAGGTGTGAAAGACAAAAAATTTTTGAGTTGATAGGTATCAAAAACTTATTTTCGGTGTAGGTAAAGTACGTTTTCCTTGAGACGTATCGAACGATCTTATAAGCAAAAGTTGTTCATAATGCAGATTTATGCCCACATACCAAGTTTGAAAGCAATCAGCAGAATTTGGTTTTTTTCAATTCCAGGAAGGTTTTCTCTATGTAACTGCCACGACTTTAAAGTTCGTCTTGAAAAATGTGTTCAGTTAGGTGGCAGTAAACTTTCCTACAGTCTGTAATTAATAATACTAATAAAATTTATTTTTTCAAATTCACTGTTTTGTAAAATTTAAAAATCAAGGGAAAGATCCAATTGTGCCGATTGTTTTCAAATTTGGTATGTGGGCATAAATTCGCATTCTGAACAACTTTTGCTTATAAAATCTTTTGATATGGCTCACGAAAAAAAATACTTTACCTACACCGAAAATAAGTTTTTGATGCTTCTCAAAGCCTGCTTGATTTTTCAAAAATAAAATATAGCGCAAGTTAGTTCCTAATCAAACAGGGCTGATTCCCACAGGCTCAAATTTCAAGTTGAAAATTTTTTGTCTTTCGCACCTATTGTTAAGTCGATCTGGGGACACTCTGTATACTGTAAACACTTAACATTGAATGGTCCTTTGAAATGAAACCAAACCAACATCTAAGAGTGCTTATTTACGGTAAACACTTTGTGAAATTATATATAATGAACAATACATGAGTATATTAATTATTCAACAGTGAGCGAATAGCCTAAAGTAGTAGGTAAAGATTATCATGTCTTAAGTTTATTTTGAAATGTTGGTAATTTTCTAGCAAAAAAGTCAGTCAGTATATTCTGGTACAGCATTTACTGTTTTCACTATTCTTGCTAATTGACCATAATAGCTATAATTTATTTGACAAAACTTTTCATGAAACAATGTGATAAATGGTCAAACATAGTTTTGTCCAATTTCAGTCTTTGGTTGTAACGTTAATTTAGGGCAGTTATTATATTGCTAATAATATCGATCCCATGCTTCATTCTAAGAGAAAACACATTTTTGTTTTTCATAGATGTCCACTCCCTATCTCTTACTCTTACTTCTGGATTTTGAATTGTATTTATTTTTATTGTATTTCTTAAGCCACATTTATGTATTATCCTGAGCAAGTATGGTTAATCTATTTGGCATTTTATAACAGTGCTAATTTCTAAATAAAAATTTTTTTTATTAAAAATTATTAAATTTTATTCCTTATGCTGCAGATGTGTACAATTTGAAACTAAATCCATTCTGTAGAATGTAATCTAATGCCGTATGCTAATCAGCAATAAAAGAGCAATCTATTCGAAAATACCTGTAACACAATCTAAAGTTGAGAAAAATATTTTTTCCCTGCAGAGGCTATTCTACAATCTGAACTGTTTTAAAAATGATTGTTTCATCAATTTTATTTGGTACCTTTATATCATTTACTCGGAGCTATAATTTTATTCTTTTTCAAAATCTTTCAAATTTTTAAGTGTTAGCAAACCATGTAGGGAATGTTCACAAATTTAAATAAGCTGCATATTTTAGGTGAATTAAGCCATTATTTAATATTTATTGTTAATTTTTTGCATTTTTGGTGCAACTTAAGTGCATTTGATTTTAAAAAATTATCAAAAGTTCGTTGTCTCTCGACAGTATGGAATCTAAACAACACATTTTGTTTCATATATGGTTGTAATTTAAGATCAAGAAGAAATAGAAATCTTAATTTTCAAGCTTTTCCAAAATGAGAGATATACAAAGTTGAAATTATTAATACATAAAAATACATAAATATTTGTAGGCATGTAGAATTGATTAACAAACATCATTTGTGAAATTGAGTTTTAGTTTACTTGTAATAATTTTTATGATTATGTTTAAAATAAATTGTAATGAAGTTATTTTTCATAAATTGTGTTCTGTTTTTCTGCTTTTCCAAATTTTTATTCTTCATTCAGACAGTAGGTTTTGGTGCCTAACCCTGAAAATTTTCTAATTCACTTAAAATTGCATGGCTGACATTTGAAATTGCTGCAGATACTAAAGTCGCATTTAGATAAGTAAATACTTTGAAAAGGCTACGCCATACACTCACTTTTTTAGTATTTGGAATGAAATGTTTTGTTCTGCTTTCCCAAATTTTTATTCTTCATTCAAACAATCGTTTTTGATGCCTAACCCTAAACATACTTCCCTAAAAATTCTTTAATTCACATAAAATTGTAGGGCTGGCATTTGAAATTGCTGCAGATACTGGAGTCGCATTTAGATAAGTAAATACTTTTATTGATTTACATTGCTGTAAACCAGTTTGTATATATATGAAGAAGATAATATTGTTAAAACTAAAATCATTGGGAATAATAAAATACAGTGTGTGTACATTTCGATGCTCACTATTGGGATCTCGGAAATTGTAAGAGATACGAAATCCGTTGAATTAGAAAAGATTTGACTATTTGGGAGATCAGTTTACTTACGCTTTTGTTTTTTTCAAAAAAGTTTACAGCTTACTAGATATTTGCTAAAAACGAAATTATCTTATTTTTTTTTAAATAAAAAGCATTTCCCACTTGGTGTGTCATGGCTTTAAACATATGAAAATCATTGATTTTTGTCAGATAAATTACATTTGTTACGTAACAATTGCTAAAACAAAACAAAAGACGCTTTTAAGATACTTTACTGAGCATTCACAGATAGCATCAAGTAAGCAGCTAATACCGCATAAAAGCGTATTTATTTTGTTTTAACAATTTTTGCATAACAAATGAATTTCTTTGATAAAACTCCACGACTTTGTGTGTTAGATGCCATGGCACACTATGATGAAAAATGATTTTCACTTCATAACTCGGTAAAACAAAAGAATAGCTATGTCAAACCATGTATCACTGAAAAGCATTTAAGGCGTGCAGTTCAGTAATGTGGAAATCAAGTAGGCATTCCATTAAAAAAAAAAAATTGGATTTACGTTTCACCGGCGAAGTAAAACAAAAGACAATTGCGAAAATAATTTTTTTGCGTTTCGGAGTAAATTCTCTAAAACACTCTCTTTGCTGTTCTTTTCTATCTTTGCTTGTTCCTGAGATATTTCACTTTTAAAAGAATAAGATAATTTCGTTTTTAGCAAATATCTAGTAAGCCGTGAACGTTTTTGAAAAAACCAAAGCATAAGTAAATTGATCTCCAAAATAGCCAAATCTTTTCTAATTTAACCGACTTTGTATCTCTTACAATTTCCGAAATCCCAATAGTGAGCATTGAAATGTGGACACATTGTATGTTACACATACATACTGCTGATGCAAAGGGAAATCTTCCAAGAAACATTTATATTCAAATATTTTCAAATTTAAAGCAATAGCAAATGTATAAAATGGTATAAAATCCTTATAATTGTATAACCTGTATATAATATGTGGTTTTCTTTAATGCAATAATAATACGGTATAATACCTGACATTTATACAATATGTACAAAACTGTTTAATACAAAGAATCATGCAGGGTATAATATCTCCTTTACATCACTAGTTACATACGAAAATTAGGCTAAAACTTTTCTAGTTGTCACTTAGGGGTGCTTGAATTGTGAGCATTTCTTATACAGAGTACTTTTATAAGAAAAGAACAAAACAAATAATAAAACTTGAGCAATCTAGATTTTATTAGTTTATAGTCCATTGTAGTGCAAATTTGTACAGTCTTGTCATTTATTTGTCAAATCATTTTAAGTGGTTTTGGTGACCTCAATAAAGTAAATATTAACATTCAAATTTGTAAATATAACTAGTCAATAAAAATTCTATTTTATTATCTTGTCAAAAACACTATTATATGGAAGATCTGCACAAAATATTATACATCATCAAAAGTGTGTTACCTAGTTGTGTGAAATTTTACCTACATTTTTAAACTTCTAGTATCGAAATTGAAATGAAATGCAGTGTTATAAAAAGAGTTACGGTATGCATAACTCCTCGAGTAACAGAGAAAGATGCTCAAAGTTGGGAAATTTTTAAAATGAATTTCTGTTAACCTTTGATATTTTAAAATTTAGTTCAATCATACTTTCTGACATGTAGTATGTAATGTGTGGGTATATTAATCATTTAATTGTACAAAATTGTCACATGGTAATTACTTGGAATATCTTTCGATTGTGATAAGATCTTTTAACTTTTTGTTTTGATGATAAATGAAGAAACTATGTAACAAACATACCTAAACGATCTATCAAATATTTATTTTCTACATTGTCATACTTTCTCTTTTTATGGACAGTAATTATGATAATTCTAATTCATTCTGTATGTAAAAGTGCATTTTATTTTTAATATTTTTTTTATTTAAATGTAGGCAAGAATTATACACTGTAGTTTTATCAAAACTAATTGTTTTTGTGATATTATCTAATGTAATCATGTAAAATTAATTAGATATTTCTTTTGTTGCAGTAGCCACAATCGAATTTCTTTACCCCCACAACAAAATTTAATAAACAGTATCCCTACAAATAATTCTCAACAAACCCTAAGTTCACGAAGAGTTTTACGACCAAGAACTGAACCAAGAAGTTACGTTGAAAGCCCGGATGTACTCATAAATGGCACGCTAGATAAACCCCATACTAATGGAAATGTAGATTATAGTAGTGATTCTAGTGAAGGAGAAATGCCACCTTTAGCACCAATTAAAGAACTCAGCCCAGCTGAGCTAAAACAAAGGTAAATATTGTTTTAGGAATAGAATGTATCTTAGTTTAAATGCGATATTTGAGAGAATATTTGAAAAATTTTTACTATAAAAGGTGCATGAAATAATGTTTATTTTTAAAATGTAAAATGACAAATAAATCGTTATTACAGGGAGCGGGGTTTACGTCGATTACGAGAAGAATTACGAGCGGAAGAAATGAAGTTAGTCTTATTAAAAAAATTAAAGCAATCGCAACAATTAAAAGAAAATGTAGCAGTTTTACCACCTAGTATACCACCGTCAGCATTACCACCTACAGGATTACCTAGTGGTCTTAGTATAACTCCTACAACAGTTAAGGTTCCAATTTCTAAAGTTCAACAACCACCAACAGCTCATTCAAGGCATACAAATCTGCACAAACCTGGAGCGCAGGGTAATGTGCCATCGTTATTACGAGGGGTGAGTTTATTTATTTAATAATAATATAATTGCGTGTAATTAATATTTTTATGATAATTCATGATTAGAATATTACTAATATGGCTATGACAATAAATTAAATCAATACATGTATAAATAATTATTTGATTCAATTAAAAGCCAGTAAATTGGTGAAAGTGTGGCATTTTATTGCATAACATTCAATGTTGAGCAATAGAAATTTATGAGTGCATGAATTTATTTGTTTAGTTGAATTTTATGTTGTTTAGTATTTCTTTATTGTAGTTTTCTGAAGCAGGAACAATAGACATGTTTTATTTATGTTAGCTTTGAATGTTGAGAAATTAAAAATAAATTATAAACAAAAATTTTATTAGCACAATACGCAAATAATAAATAAGACCCTTTGCAAATTATTTTTATTAAATTCAATTTTCTGGGTCATTTTTCTTTTTCTGATTTATAATATTTAAAATTGATTTAAATTCGAAAGAAATCAAACTTGAAATTAAGACTTTTGATTCATATTGATGAAATCGTTTCTATGCTATAATCTTCTTAATGTTTATCTTACAAATATTAAAATTGATTTACTCAAAAACCATAATAACACATTCATTTTAGCAACCGCCACCACCAAGGTCAAGTATGCATGCTCCACCATTATCTGGATCTCCACTTGGCAGTCGTGCTGCCAATTTATCAGTACCTCAACCACCTCAGAGAAGTTCTCTGGGTAGACCTTCGACAGCATTTCCACCGGGTGTTAAAGATTTATCGCCAGCTGTCACTATCACGCCTGCTCCACCTCAACCACCAAAAGTATGTGGATAAATATTATTTTAGAAAAATAATTATTTCTTAAACATTAGGGAGTATCATTTATTAATTATTTTTACTAATTAATAAGTTAAAAGCGTGTAGGAGTTAATTGTGTGTTTATATTGTTCCTTCCACCTGAAACAAATGCAACACGCATAATAATTTTCAAAATCAAAAACATCGTATTCGATTAAAATAGTCGTCATTATATCGTACTTCTTTAAAGGTGTTGTATTTGTTTTTTAATTATTAAAAATTATTTTTCTTTACATTTCAAAATGTTGACTATTGTTAAATTTATAGTAAAATAGCCAAAAAGTAATATCTTTTGTTTAAATTGTTGCTATCAGAGTGGAAGCGGTGTAGACAATAAAGGAATTGGAGGCAATTGTGTCTCGCAATCCACTCCTATGTCTGCATCTGAGCAGGTAATAATTATAATTTTATAACTTTAGTTTCAATTTGATTTAAATTATTACAAAATTAAATTTGGAAATATATACTTTTAATGTTGCAGGAACGTTCAAGGGAAGATAATCAAACTCCCGCTCAAAGGCAAGCAGCAGCCAAACTAGCTCTTCGGAAACAATTGGAAAAAAACGCTTCTGCAGGTAATTCAGGCTTGAAATTGTTTTCTTTCTTGATTGACTATAAAATTAATAAAACTTGCAGATTCCTCCACCTAAACCACCACCACCAGAAATGCATTTTATACCAAATCCGAGTAATACAGAATTTATATATTTGGTGGGGCTCGAACATGTTGTCGATTTTCTAACAAAAGAAACAAAAGTCT
The DNA here is from genome assembly GCA_011009095.1 of Ignelater luminosus. Taxonomy (NCBI): domain Eukaryota; kingdom Metazoa; phylum Arthropoda; class Insecta; order Coleoptera; family Elateridae; genus Ignelater; species Ignelater luminosus. The sequence goes on from VTPC01005814.1 coordinate 75,754, forward strand.
CATTGCCACCCACTCCATTTCAGTGTCATCAGTGCAATTCGGACTTTACGCCAGTTTGGAAATGGGAAGGCAAAGGGAAAGGACGAGGTATGAGTTTTATTTTGTAATGATTTTCTATTTAGAAAATGAATATTAATCTTTTTTGGTTATGTCAGGTCAGGACATATCATAACAATAATAATAAAAACTTTAATTGCATGACTACATGTAAATGTTTTTACTATAACATTATGTACTTGTCGTAGGAATGTATTAGTGCAAGTAGTAGTTCTGAACCTACTACTATAAATTCTATAATATTGAAACAGACTATGGCCTGTATTTACTGCTACTTTTAAATTTTAAATTCAATTTTAAAGTACTTTTATAATTAATTTTAAATTTTTGTTTTTCGCACTGAATAACCTTAAAATTAATTTTTAAAAGTATGCTTAGACAGGGTTGGCTGCCCAGTGGGTAACTCAAAACTGTCCAGAGGGTTCTTTTGGGCGAAACCCACTTAAAAAAACCCAGCTGAGTTTTTTAAATTGGCTATCTTATCAGTTAGTTACGAAATGTTAATTATTACTAAATAGGGTGTCCGAATATTACACCGAAAACTCTTGACTGTAGGTTTTGCAGATTAAATAGAGATGATTTATTAAAAAAAAGGTAAGTAAAAAGTTTTCAGTGTATTTTATATGCATGACGAAGCACCTCCACATTTTACGATTCCTGTCAGACTTAAAATTAATTTTATTATAAAGCAACATACTTGCTTCATTTGTTTTAAAAAAAATGCGTTGTGTTTCTCTGCCACCTCGGATTTTTTGTATCAGTAACGCAAACAATGCAGAATTGGGTGTTTTAAAGAATCTCGATTTTCTTGAAAATGGTTAAGTTTACAAAAAAATTGCAAGAAGACAAATTTTCTATAAATCAAGGTTGCTTTTATGCCTTTGCATCAAATCTGTAAAATGTTGACCGTACAAAAAGTTCTGAGCTTTTCAAAAGTAGCATATTCATGAAAACTTGTGATACGATTTGTAGATTTTGACGATATTGGCATCCAATAGCATAGCAGTAAAGAAATAACAATTTTTTTCCATCAACTTTGAAGTGTTATAACTCGAAAACTAAAAACTTTTTACTTACCTTTTTTTCGATAAATCATCTCTTATTAATCCGCCAACCCTACAGTCAAGGTTTTCAGTGTAATATTTGGACACCCTGTACACTCAAAAAAAACCACAAATTGACACTTAACAGATTTATTTGCAATATTAAACTAAATGTCGAATAATATTTTGTTTTGTCAAAAAGAAAAAAAAAACCTGGAACATTTATGTGGCCCTTTAATCATTGAACTTATCTATGTAGGAACTAATGAAACTGGCAGAAAAGTTGATCTGTTCCCTTTTATGAATTTTTTGGTATTAATTAAACACATCCAACATAAGTCTATTGAAGACGACCACCAAAAGTTTTTAAAGGCTTTACATCTCTAAAGGGTTTTAGTTCTTTCTAGACTAGGAAACCTGTAATGAACTTGCATTCAACTTTTGTAAAATTACAATTAAAAATTAATTTCTATAAAGTTTTCATTCAAAAACTATTTGCAGACTATTACATTATCAGTTATGACTAGATATTCTAAAACCAATAACTATTTGTACTTGTATTTAGTTTTCTAGAAAATTCTTTGTAATCAATTCAATTGTTAGAAAAGCTTTAAAGATTAAACATTAATTGTGACTAGTTGGTTTTTAGAAACAAGTAACAGAAATATGAAATTATAAGTATGTACCTGCTTTGTCTACCTTTCCCAGAAATATTTTCTTTTGCCATCAATTCAAATACATGACTGTTAGAAATGATGGCAAGAACCAGGAGTTTTAAAAGGCAAATAAAAATATATACAGGGTATCCCACGACTCGACTGCCATAGGTTAAAGGTGTGTTCCTTAGGTAATTTCAAGTCGAAAATACCTAATACATATATGTCCGAAACTCACTAGTAAAGGAATAGCATTTTCTATACAACAAATGGTTTGGTTAATTATTATGCATTGTTATTGTTTAAAATTAATACAGGAAGTAGACTAGTGAATAGTTCTGTCGCATTGTCATTACAATTGATTCTCGTTTGAGATTTATCTTGCATTATTTTTGCCACTTTAACGTTTATTAATAGCTACATTTCCAGATGAAGAATATGCCGACATTCATTTTATTTATGAATACTGTGACGGAAATGGAAGAGCGACAGTGAAACAATTAATGTAAATAACTTTGTGTTAAACATATTTTTTATTAATAAAACACAATGTTATGCTAAATACTTTTAAATTTAATATCGCCCATCTGTCATAGTATCCATAAACAAAATGAATGTCGGCATATTCATGATTTGAAAATGTAGCTATTAGCAAACGTTAAAATGGCAAAAATAATGCAAGATAAACGTCAAACAAGAATCAATTGTAATGACAATGTGACAAAACTATTCACCAGTCTACTACCTGCTTTAATTTTGAACAATAACAATGCATAATAATTAACCAAACCATATCTTTATGGAAAATGCTATCGCCTATAACTCCTTTACTATTGAGTTTTATATATATATATATATATATATATATATGTATTAGGTGTTTTCGACTTAAAATTACCCAAGGAACACACCTTTACGCTATGGCAGTCGAGTTGCAGGACACTCTGTATATAATTACAATTGGTTGTTAACAAAAAGATTATAATAAAAAAATTATGACCTGTTATTGTACTGAAGACATGAAGCCTAATTTATGGTATTAAGAAGTCACGTAAATGACTTTAAGGGTTTTATATATTTATGAAAGACAGATGAGAACTGCAATTTTAATTTTCTCCTTAATTGTGAATTACTTGTCAATTAATACAAAAAACCCAGCAGGCTGGGCTTTAAAACCTGGTTTTTTCCAACCCTGCTTAGAGACAAATTTAAAAGCAAGTTTAAACATAGCAACAGGTATGTTTAACCAGGGGTCTATTACACCAAGCTACTTTGGAACTTTTCACTTTTTGTTTTGCAATTCTTAGTTAAAAATATGTTGCACACAAGGATGAAAACAAAGTAAAAATGAGAAGCACTTTATAAAAATATATTTAACCCATTAACGACCAAGGCATCAAATTTTAATTTTAGAGAGTTCATTTTTTAAATATGTATCAACCAAAGGCTAAACAGCATCACAGTAAGTGATAAAAAATTTCTCTATGCAGGGTGTTCTCAAAAAATAATGTCGCGTTTTCGCATCAATGACAGAATATGAAGTAAATAATACTATTTAACACATAAGCTTAAAAATACAGTTTTAATTTTATTTCTAATAGTAGTTTTGTGACAGGTCACATATAAAGAGCTATTGTCTATGGAAGTCATTAAAACATGCAGAATGTATATGCACATCACACTTGGTACACATATAAAGAGTGTGCACGATTAAACTGTCGCGTGTTTAAACAGTTATAAAGTCAGAAAAACTTGAAATATCATCAAAAAAAGTTTATTACAAGAAAGTCTAAATACAATTGGTATATTTTAATGCCAAAATGAATTACTGGTGCCAACGGCGACAAAACTACCTTACTCTAGATTTTATTTTACACATTGATTCTTGCACAGAGTCATCTGATATCAGATTTGTACATTTAAGCCTTTACTTTTGAAATCTGCCATGGAATTAGCAGGTAAACATGTTTTCTTTAGTTTTAATTTGATGCGAGCCTAGTATTCATCGAGTGGTCTTAATTCTGGGCAATTCGGTGGGTGACTTTCTTTGGTACTATGTTGATGTGATTCAAGTTTTACCAATTTATAGTTTTCGTTGAATAATGACAGCTCGCCAAATCTGGCCAAAATATCGTTGGAATTGAATGTTTTCTTAGAAATGGTAATAATTTTTTCTGTAAGCATTCAGTCAGGTAAATCTCAAAAGTAAGCATTCTGTCACACATAAAAGGTGCACTCCGCATTCCACATTGGCATATATCTTGCCATACAAGATATTTTTTCAGAAATTTCTTAACTTGAATCACTTTTTCAGACACGTCCAGAATTGAATCTTTATGAAAAGAGTAATATTGGTTTCCTGGGAGTGATTTAAAATCGGCCTTTACTTAGGTTTCGTCTTCCAACACAATACAATGACCACTCCTCTCCAAAAGCATTTGATACAGTAATGGTTATCGTCAAATAGCCCGATTATACTGTTCAGTAGTTCTTTTAGGCGCTTTTTTCTTTTTATATGTTTTTCTTTTGCACTTTTTCTCTATTTTTTGTACGTTAGATGAACTACATCTAACCTTTTTTGCCACATTTCTAGCCAAAAGTGATGGATGCTTTTTGTAAATGACACATACCTTCTTTTCTATAATTTTATCAGAACTTCTATTGGACGGCCATCTTGAGATTTTCTATCAATGGTTCCAGTATTACGGAGTTTTTTAAGACCCCTTTGAACGGTTCTGTGAGTCGTTTTGCATATTTTCTGAAGTTGAAATTAATGAATTTTCAGTTCATTTGCGCAAAACTGTTTGGCGAACGTCTTGTTCTTTTGATAACATTTTGATTATTGAATAGCAAGAGAATAAAAATTTGACAGTTTCTAATCAGCAATGCTTCATCGATTTTAAAATATAAAAGATCCAATCAAATAGACTATTTCAAGAAAAGATATTACATTAAAAATACGCGACAGTTTAATCGTGTACTCTCTTTACACAGTCTGATTTTTGCACTTTCTACGTCTCTTCCTCGACTTTTCAGGATGGTGAATAATGTTGTGGTCGACTGTATCTTTTCTAACCCTGTCTGGTAATTCGTTTTTGGTTGGTCTACCTCTTCCTTGGTATACCCCTTTACTTGCGTCTTTATTTTCTTCTTCAGTTTTGTCTTCTGATTTAATTAGTGCCGTAACTATATTATATAAGAACGAAATTCGAGCTGAGATATCTTTTTATCAGTGGCAATTTTGTACAGTTTCCAACAGTTGACAAGGACACTATCGATGCAATTTATGAAAAGAGGCCACCACCATTTTTTACCTCTAATCTTTATTCGGTAGTTAGCTATACCATTATCGTGTATGTTATACTGAGCAGGCTTTAGTATTTTATTATTATTTAATGTAAACCTCGTCCACTTGTTAAAATCATAAGCAATGATGTCATCAAACGTGCTTCTCCGGGAAATCGGTAACTGGCTTTGCTGATGCGACTTTTGCAGGTACACACTTCTAAAATGTATCAAATTGTTAGGAACTTTCTTGAAAAGATTGATTAAAATTTTCCGAGATTTCCACTTCATCTAATCAAAAAGTGTAACTATGATATTTTTGTTCTTTTTCACCTTAGCAACATGTTCTCTGAGTTTGGCTAATTGCATACTGCATACTAAAATTCGCATTTTAATAAATACTATGGGCTATTTTACTGTTCTAAATTTGGTTAAAAGGCCCGGAGGATCTTCAGAGATGCGAAATCTGTGAATTCATTATTTTTGGTGTTTGGTTATTTGCATGGGAACGGTATTCGTCCTACGAATAGAAATTTTCACAGTCGAAAGAGGAGGCCAAATTCAGAAACAGTGTAGTAGGCCTTTTTTTTTTCAAAAAAAAACCACTTTTAGTATGTAATAAATTGCAATTGATAGGATAACGAAGACAAAAGGAGAAAAGTTGGTGCCCATAGGCGTGCGGTCGGGTAATCGATAGAAGCGTTGTGGGGGATATCTCGTGCTCTTGAATATTTGATTCTTATGGTGAGGGCTATACCAAGAGTTATCGAGGTGTAGTCCGTGTGGAAGGAGGCTATATTGGCCGACTGTGGATTTTTACTAAAATTTATTATTTTTATTTAGTTATTAAAGATTTAAGATCTAATTTGACTGTGTATATGATAGATTTATTAGATTGTTTACTTAGAAATCAGAAGTTTTTAAAATTAACATGTATAATATAATCATAAATTTCATATATTATACATAATACATTATTGTTGCAGGGAGAGATCTACGCGTTATTTGTGAACAATGCGTTACTAGTAATGTAAAGAAAGCATTAAAAGCTGAACATACAAATCGACTCAAGACTGCTTTTGTTAAAGCCTTGCAACAGGAACAAGAAATTGAACAAAGACTGGCACAGGTAAGAATCTTAATTGTTTTTCAGCTTTATCTTTAAATTGTTTATAAATATTTAGATTTAAGACATTTAAAAGTAATTAATTGATGACAAACTATTCAGAAATTAATTAGTCAATTAGTCTTGCTTTAATTAAATATGAATACGTTAATTACATAAAATATTAAAACCATTAATTTGTTAAATCACTGTTGAAATCTACAAGATCAATGTACAGGGTCATTTCAATTCAAATAATAGCAAAATTGAGATCTTGCTTGTTGTAAAGGACAAAATAAAAGTCTAAATCTAATCATAAAAATTAATCATTTTCTTCTATTCTTAATTTTCAAATAATATGTAGTGATAAGTAAATAATAAATGATCGTTGTATTCTGAACATTAAAAATATTTTAATAAACGCTTATTAAAAAAGAGCAAAAAAGCTTAGCTTTTACCACCATTTAAATTCTCGGTTATGTATGCGTATGTTTTTCACTCTTTCTATAAAATTGTGCAGTTTGGTGATATAATATTTTGCACCTAAGTTACCACTATTATCTTTGTAACATAAAATGAAATGAATTTAATCTGTGTTTGTTTTAATAGATGGTTTGTAATACAATCCATCGTTGTTAAATTGCTTTGGTAAAGCATTTAAGTATAGTAGAAGCTTGATTATCTGAATGATCAAATTTCAATAAACTTAAATGCTCTGTTAATCGAAATAACAATTCTTAATAATAATAATAATTTGGATAATTAAGGTCTGACTTTGTTTATATTACTTGTGCCATATTAACCAAGAAATCAATTAATGGAAGGTTCATATGACTTTTGACAATTGAGCTTCTATTGTACCAAAATCTGCCTAACTTTTTCTATTTATTATTAATTAATTCTTTAATTTTATCAAGAAAAAGATTTTTAGTATTTAGATAGTTTTTTTATCTATCTTTATTTATCTTTTTATAGCAAACATGAAGTTTTAAGTTAAACTGTTTTTAAAATCTAACTGCATGAATATTTATTGGCAAATATGGTAAATGAAACTGAAAGTTATTTTGGACATATTTTCCTATTCTTCTGAAAAACTTGAAAGTAATAGCTACAGTTGAATTGAAATTTACATAAAATGGTCTTATTTTGTTTTATGATTGTCGCTAAGGTATTTGTACAGTTCTTATTACATTTTTCTAATAAATAGGTATTTTATAATTGTTTTGTTTTTTAGAATGGTGTTTTTACAACTTCAAGTAGTCCAGCTCCATCGCCCGTTACACCAGAATCTGTGGTTCCTAAAGCAGTCACTCCACAACCAACACCAAGGCATGCAGCCACACCACCAGCTCCTCCATCTGCACAACAAACACCACCTCCATCTCGTTCCAGTCATAGCAGCTCACAGGATAAGTTTGCTCAAAATGCAGCAGCAGTACAAGTATTACATCAACAGTTACTTAGAAGTAAGTTTTTTGTCAACACAATTTTAACTCCACCATCCAACATAAACTTACCAGCAAATAACTTGGCCACTGGCAAACATGCCGTTTATGCTTAATGAGAAGCTTGTTTCATGAAGAAAGACAATTTTTTTAATAATTCTGTTAATTTGCGCTATATTGACAAAGAAACACTGGAAACCCAAAAATTCAAATTTTAATGAAACTTGGCAGAGTTTATAGAGCGGTTCAATGTAACAACACTCAGATTTTTTTTTAAATTTGCCCAATCACTGGTTTATGGGGTGCAGCACCTCTTAAATCAAATGTAATCTTGCCATGCGAGTAGAGACCTAATGTATATTTTTGTCTCTCTTCTTTGACAAGTGTGTCCACACTTTACCCATTAAAAAAAGCACACTAGATGTATCCATTTACATAAAAAAGTGAAACCAAAATGTTTATGGATTGCATATATTTAGGATTGTTGAGTGGAAACCAAATAATACCCTCGACACACTGAGAGTTTAATTGTCATTAAAATAAATGACCATTTAGATAAATTACCATTTCTCTTGCTAGCAGACACACACTAAGCAGTATTAAAATTGTGAGTTAGCGCGGTGAAGTGACATTGGCGCGCGACAACTTATGATTTTGACAAATATAAACAACTTAACCTCGCTGTTTTTTCAATTTGAATTTAAATAGATGCAGATGGATTTTTTATTTATAATTAAAAGCATTGTAAAATAGCGTATAAAAAGTAAATTTCAATTACCTTGTAATATTATCACTCGTTGAACTCACAGAATGTTGTCGTATATCAGCTGAGTGTGAGCGACCAATAAGTATTCACACCCCGCGCAATTCAAAAATGAAGGCGATGTTTACAGACAACTGCAGATTGCGTTTCTCGAAACGACATCGGAATTTCAATCACCATTTCGTATAAATGGTGTTTTAAATGATCATTAAGAAAATGATGAAGTGACACACACCAAAATAAATTCCCAATTTAGGGTTAATGATCATTAAACTCTCAGTGTGTCGAGGGTATAAGAGTGTTTCTGCACACAGTGCACAGAAACAAAGTACAGTTTTTGACAGCTGTCCTTAAATGGCTATAATAATTTATTGGCAATAAGATTTATTGTCTCCCCCCCCCCCCAAGATTTGCCAAAAAAAGACAGTTTCTTGTAAAACTCTCAGCATTTGGTATGAACTACTATTAGAGTCCTCATTTATACATAATTTGAAGAACCTAAATCTATCCTAAGGGCAGCTTTTTGTGTAGGGACCACTTTGATCCTCGGAGAAGTATCTAAAACCAATAGCCCACATTTAATAAGAAAATCATCTTATCTTTTGTTTTTTTTTGTAAATGCCACCAAGAAAAACATTGAAAACCATTAGAGGTTTAAGTATGTTTGAATAAAATGTTGCTCAGCCTACTTTGCCATATAACTTTTCTTCCTCAAGTGCATTGTTTTTAAGATACAGGGAGTCAAAGTATACTTAAAAAGAAGAAATCGTGGCACCCTGTATCTTGAGGCAGAGAAGTTATATGGCAAAGTGGTTTAATTTTGTTGAGGGATGTGATGCAATTATTGCATTCTATTTTTGACACAAAATGATACATTCTATAGGAAAAATGCAAAAGTAACTTTTTTTGTTAAATCAATTGTTAATTTAGAAAATAGGAGGATTTTCTAATTTTCAGTGGTGTAACAATTTTCTTTAGGGTAATGGGCTAGCCCCTCCCTATTTCCCCACCTCTGATAAGGATATCAAACACAAAACTATACAAAACAGTAGGCACCATAGAGTAACATGCATATAAAAAATTTCACTCTGGATAATCTCGCCTTGTTCTTAAAATATTGGAAGAACAAGAAATCTTAAATTTAACTTTGACACCCTGTATCTTGGAAACATTGAACTGTAGTATATAGGCGAGTTGGGTTAAATCACTTTGGTTTCGTCTCAGGATGGAAACTTTTCCATTAAACAAATTGAATAAAATTTACACAAATAAGCAAATGTGCAAAATTTAACCAAGTTGCTTAATCCAGTCAAAAGTATTAGGTAAAATTTAATAGTCTGATGTTGTCTTTAAGTCATTATAACTCTTGAATAAGATGATACAGAAAAAGAATTTTTGCACCAATCGCTATCATTTTACCCACACATACTAACCATATATAAAATTAATCCAAATCTTTGTATGTACGAATATTATAAAACATGATTAAAAAGCTTATAAAAAACCTCATCATTCTACAAAGCAGTGTATCTTACTGATTCTTTTTAAATTTGGTAATTTTATAAAATTGAAATATGTACCAAGTTACACACTGATTAATAATGCATAATAGCGACTGTTTTGCAGTGGTTCTGGTATTGTTATTCAATTCTACATATTAATTGTTTCTTGCAGCTATTCAAGCTGGAGGTCCGCCAGCAGCTCACATGCTCCAATTTTCACCTCTATTCTACCCATATCAGTTGGCTATGGCGCAGGCAGCTAGTGGTAAAGGTGCTACACCAAATTTGGTGGACATACAAAGAGCAGCTGATATACAAAGGCAGTACTTGTTAGATATGATTCCTTCTCCTCAAACTGGCCCACGTCATAATTGGAAGACGTGATTTGTAGGTGACTTGTTTTAGAATATGATGAGCCTGAGTTTATTAGTGATCGTAATTCGAAAAATAATATATGTTTATTTTGATTTTGTTTTCTTCTTTTGTAAAATATTGTGAGTGTATATATGTTTGGGAGTTTGTACAGCAAAGGCCAAGTGTGTCTAAATAATGGTTTATTTATTTTCTACTAGTGAGGTTATGTATATTTTTCTTTTTTTCCTTGGGTAAGGTAGTGAAAAGAATTTTGCCGAGCGAACTTTGATTTGGTTTTAATTTGGAAACATAAATAGTGAAATTATTTCAAATGCACATTTTTTAAATTCACTCTTAACTGCCCACATTTACGTTAGCGAAATTGTATAATTGGTATATCACGTAAAGTAAGGCATAAAATGATGTATTGTTTGTTGACAAAGTTAGTATCTTTTGGCTGCAAATGATGATGTTAGCAAGAAAATCTTGTTTATTTAAAATATTTTTTGATGCCATTATAATAATTTTTGTTTTTTCTGATTCCATGAAGAAAAGGACAATTTGAAGAAGGTTGATTAACTAAATGAACTTGAGTAATTTACTAATTACCATTTGCAACTAAAAGTGTTTAGATTTTATAATTATTGGTATGTTCTTTATGATATAAATCAATCTTTATTGTATATTTCTATGTAGCAATTGTAAATTTATTTTACATTGTTCAGAGGTTGTTTTTAATAATGTACAATCAATTTTTCTTAAAAATAAAATCTAAATAAGTGCAGCTCTAGTTCAATTGTGAATTCTTAAAATTTATTTACTTATAAATTGTTACATTAATTAATAATATATTCGTGTGTATAAAGTTCGGTAATCGTATGAATTTTTAATTATTAAATAAAGAAGTTGCACAAATTAATGTTGTTTTCTTGTGCATAGTAGTGCTGTTTCTTAAGTCCTTAATGTAATACTTCTTTTTTTTACATTGTGTGCTTCATAATCGTAAGAAAATGACTTTTTAAAAGTTCAATTCTAGTGCTAAGTAGCAATGTAGTTAGTGCTTTAAAAATTTCCATATAAAAAAATGTAGCCAATTTTTATCTTGATAATTCGCGTAAAAAAAGGTTGGCTGTAAATTAATTTTTGTTTTGTGAATAGTTCATGTAATAATTCATATTCAGTATATTTCTGTGGGTGAACTGGATAGGCCTTTAGATCAATTTTTATTTTATTTTCCGTTGTAAATATTTAAAGGTAATGTAGCAAATTTTTTTCTAAATGCCTTTTCAGTACTTAAAATTTATTCAAGAATGTCTCAAACTTGTATTTTATAAGTTATGTACAATTATTATTAATGCCCAATGTTTTTAAATAAAATTGCTCATAACTTCTTTATTTTTGTTTAATTGCACATATCCCAAAATAGCACATTGTAATACGGAGATCTTACAAATGCAACAAAAATGGTTTTATGTATATGTAAGTATACAGGCTGTTTTACAAAAAATGGTGCACTCTGCAGTTTCGTTATTTTTTGTCCGATTTATACGATTTAAAAACTAAAAATTATTTTGAGAAATCTACAAGGCCAGCTAGATCGATTTTTAAAATAAACTAATAGTGCCAATGAAATGATAGTCATATTTTTTTCAACTGTTTCTTAGAGTCTTTTTCTCTGAATCCAAGTGTGCGTTCGAATATGCACTCAGATAAGATTTTTAAGAAAAACAAAAATCTTGACACAAAATAGTACCTTTATTTGATTTAATTAAATGAAACGAGCCTTCCTTTGAATTTCTGATGAAATTTGGTGTATAATGGTAGATGTGGGTGGCATATAATGTTACCAAGAATTTGTCTATTGGTTAAGGCATTGTCAGATACTTTAAAAGCAACCTACCTTTTTATGAAAGAACATAGTGTTGCTATCAACTGTATTTTGCTAAAAGTAGAGTGCCTTGATATGATATTATTTCTAATACCATGAGAGCAACAAAAAACCAAGTCAAAGATACCCTTGGAATTTTAAAAGATTGTCTTAGAGCAATCCTTAAATTATGAATTCAAACATTGAATTTTAAATGTCATAATCACTTTGACTATTGAATATTCCCATTCACCATTTTCATTCTTGATGCCATTATGAAAATAGGATTCTAAATGAAAATTTATTCATAAATTCATAAAGTTTTATAAATTGTTATAATTATGAATTATGTTAACTGTAATCACTTAAAAAATAACCTAAAAAAAATTAAATGTCACTTGTATTATTTTAATAGCTTTTGTTTTACTTTTTTATTAATATGAAACTATCAAAGACAAGAAATTTAGAATCCATGGGTATTTTTGACTTGGGTTTTTGTTGCTCTCATGGTATTTTAAAGTGGAGAGTGTGGATGTGTGGGTTCCATGTAAAACACGAAAAACTGTAAACGGAAAATGTCATTTATCGTACCCAACTCCAACCACTTGGAATCTGCATAATTTTATCAGTCTTTTTATCCTAATTAGTCCAGTCAACGAAGGAGTTATAGAGGACATGGAAAGGGGGAGAATTTTTCTCTTGAGGAATGTGTTGGGGGTAGTTAGGAAGCAAAGATACTAAAAGTCCCCGCCCCTAGCCTTGCCGTTTCAGGAGGGGAGGGGGTGGAAATGTCCCTCTTTTCGGTAAAAAGTATTCTCTACTTTTCACCGTACAACGCACCATTTCCGAGTTCTAAGCAAGAAACCAAAAAGAGGGACATTTCCACCCCCCTCCGCCCCTGAAGCGGCAAGGCTAGGAGCGGGGGCTTTTAGTATCTTTGCCTCCTAACTACCCCCAACACATTCCTCAAGAGAATAATTCTCCCCCTTTCCATGTCCTCTACAATCTGCTTTTGGGCATTCACTGACTGGACTAAATTCCTAAAATTGAAACGCCGGAAAGACCGCACCTCGCTCATTGAAATTTTTACCAGAGTATCTAGATACCTTTCTGCGTCGATGTGTAACAACAACAGAGAGTTAGGATTCAGGTCTTCTTGGTCTGTCAGTGGCTCTTGTACTGAGTATTTGTAATTGCTTAGAAAGTCTTTCGCTGACAAAAAATGAATAAGCACAAATTATGGTTACCATTTGAAAGTAAATATCATGTAGAATTATATAGTTAGTTGGATAAACAATTTCAAACTTATTAAGATGATAAAGATAAATATATAAACTATATTTAAAGTTAGGGTGACCATTTTTATCGTAACATAATGCGGCACAGAGAGCGTCCATTGCGTGCGAAGCACACGTAAATACGTGGGTGTGAAAATTTTTTTAAAAAAATCCTTTAAAGTGTCACTTTAAAACAGAAATTTAAAAAAAATATTCATTTTATATAATATTTATTTAAATAGTAAACATTCATATAGTCATGTACACAGAGATGCGCAAATAAAATATAATCGAATATTATAATATTCACATGATATGATGAATTATCTAATTTGGGACATTTTCTGGGACACGTTTTAATACGGGACACGGAGCTTTAATCCAGGACGAATGGTCACCCTATTTAAAGTACAAAAGGGAGGTCATTTCTAGTCTAACCAAGCTTTTTTTTAGATGAATAAGTTTCTAAACTGTTTATGTCAAGGTTTATATAGTTACATCCAACTTTGATGAATTAAGGTGGTACATTGCTGAAATCTTACATAAAATTCTCTATCAAATCAATTTAACATATATAAAAACAAAACTAAACGAAATGGCTTTGGTCTTTTGGAAAGTTTAAATGTTGTATGGAAACTTGGGTAGGTCAAACATATGACATAAACAAGTGCCTGAGAAAGTTTTTACCAATTCTGGAAATTTCTAGCAATAAGAAAGTCATGGCTGAGAAATGAAAATCAAAAATTTCCTTTTTTTCAAAAACAAATGAAGATGAGTCGAAACTCCGTACTTACTCTTGATGAGCACTAAAATGTACACCTCTGTCCTGGGATCATATGGTCTTGTGATTTTAATCTGAGACCCGAAAAATTTCTTCCCAATTATACAAATCATTGTCAGATGGCCTAGTACCTATATAAGTGTTAGAAAGTTGAAATGATTGATGTAATGATGCTTGATTAGTTTTAAAACAAATCTTTCCTTAAAAAGATATTTAATTTGGTAATAAGTGAAGGTTATAATAAAGAAAAAGCTTTAGAGTACCTTGATATCAACTTGTTTGTCATTTGGTTAGAGTGTGGACATGTTTGTTAAAGAAGAGAGATAAAAATAATAAGAATTTATGGTTAGTTTGACAAACTATGTCAGCATATTTTTTATTGTGAAATTGAATAGTCATTTTATTCAAGTTGATAACTTAGAAGGAAATAATCTACTTACTTTCTATAGCTATGCTAACAAAAGCTTTGAGTTTAATTGTTCATTTAAGATTAAGATCATGGAACTTTGAATGCCTATGTTTAAGTAACTGTTGTAAATTAGTTCTATGTTTGTAGGAAATTTTTTGTCCAAATTGTTTAAATACACCATGAAACACTCTGTAAGGAAGCATCGATCAGAATTATTATTCATTTGTTAATTTAAGTGAACAATTAAGCAGTGAAACATACATTTGTTAGCTTCATAGCACACTATTCAAATGCTTCTTTTCTAGTATCTTCCTTAACAGATTGCATGCAGGTGACCAAAAATACCCGATGCGCTACAGGTTATTGAAATCTGCATACAATTTAATACCTAATGAAAAAATGAACCTGATGATGGTTCTGAAGTTTTTACCAATTTCAGAAATTCCTAATAATAAGGAAGTTGTGACCAAAAAACAAAAATAGAAAATTTCCACTTTCAGACTTATTTCAAGAATGCAACTGAAGCTAGGTGGAATCTCTTTTCAAATTATTATATAGCATGAAAATATGCAACTCTCCCCCAATTTAACCCTCTTTATAGCTCTTTAACGAGTAGTTTCTGAGATTCCAATGACAAGCCCTGAATGAAAACAATAAAACAAGCTACTTATTTACAGTAATTTAAGAGGACTTAATGATAAACTGTTGTAGAAATTGATAGACCTCTTGAAAAACGATCGGGATAAAAAATAAGTGCAAACTTATTAATGTATGATTTTGTGATTTCTTTTTCCACATCAAACACAAGTTGCATTTTATAGATTTTCTAATCAGAAACTCTGTTTTCAAACAAAATCAGGTGGATGCATTTGATTTAACTTTGACTTCTCTTTCTGGTTTAATGGACATATTCCAGTTTGGTTTTGAATAAAAACATAAATTTTCAGCCGTATTTGATAAGACATTTTGGTACAGTTTTGAAAAACAGTTGTTCTGAAAAAAAAAGTATATTTTGTCTGGGGGATGAACTTATCCGATTTTGCAGATCAAAATCCTACAAGTCTCAGTTTTTTATTGCGTTTAGGAAAGTCGAGGATAGATTTTCAACTGTGTCCGGGTTTTTAAACCCTGAATTAAATTTTTAGAACAAGAAAAGTGTCTTTGAGTCTGAGGTGGATCCTTCTGTGTAAAGGGTTAGTCATAAGTAGAGCCACCTTTTTTAAATCGCAGAACTCTTGCTAAACAAATGAAAAACAGTCAATTTCTTTACTGTTTAGTAAATGTCATATTGACAGTTGAATTATAACGTGAAAGATTTTGTCAGAATAGTAACTATTACAAAATGAAACGAATTGAAACTGAGTGTTTTGCGAAACGAGTGTGCGAGTTTCATACTCAGTGTGGTTACAGTAAATGTGCTCCATTCAACCATTTTAAAAATGAAGGAAAATCGCGACGTAGCATCTACAGAATAATAGACCGATATGTTAAGAGAGACGTGATGGAGTATCAGAAATTATCCAGAAGACCTAGAGTTGCAACAAGTGATCAAAATTTATGTCACATTGGGAGACTGATAAAAGACAATTTTCGAATTTCATCGACTAAACTTGGCATTCGACTAGGACTTTCTCAATTATCTATAGAGAGAGCTAAAAAGAAGTTGTCTATTAAGTCATTTGTCCAAAGATCTGCACCAAAGTATATAAAAAACCAAGAGGAAAGATGTTGTAAAGAAGCAGTGAAGCTTTATCGTGCAATGCTTGATGGAAAAAAAATTGTGCTGGATGATGAAAGTTATATACCCTGGGATTCCGATAAAATTCCTGCAAGAAGATTCTTTATGTCAAAAGACACCAATTCTGTTCCCTTTCAAGTGAGATTTCGGCCAAAAACTAAATTCCCTAGTAAAGTTTTAGAATGGCAAGCGATTGATTCTGATGGTAATGTTTCTGAGCCCAATGTGAGGAAAGGAACGATTGATACCGATGCTTATTTAAATATTCTAAAATTTTTGATCCCATTTATTGAAAAACATCATTCAAAAGAAGGTATAATCTTCTGACCGGATTTAAGACCGGCCCATTATTCTAAGATCGTGACCGAATTTTTAACTCAGGTTAATGTTAAATTTGTTGATCGAGAATTAAGCTCTCCAAATTTGCCTCAAGGGCGGCCAATAGAAAAATTCTTAGCATTATCAAAAAGAAAGTATTCTCAAAGGTCCGCACCAGCTAAGAACTTAAGAGGATTTTGACAAATTTGGAAAAATATTACTGCAGAAGTGGCAGCAGAGTCTGGGCAAAGTCTTGTAAAAGACCTTAACAGAAGATTACGACTAATATCCAGGGAACGTGTTTATGCTCCTTTAAAAATTAAAACTAATAAAAAGAAACATTAACTTTGTTATCTATGTAAGGAAAATGTTTTGTTTGTATCATCTCATTCAATAAAGTGACTTTGAAAAAAGTGGCTTTACTTATGACTAACCCTTTATTGTTTGGAAGTCAGGAGGAGAGCCTTTATGCCTGTTTGGGACAACTAAGAAAGGCTGTCCTAGGGAGGAGATAACAATTATTATATTGCAGATAAGACTTGCCGCAAACATGTAATTAGAAGAACAAAAAACTAACATCACATACTTATTTTACAAAGTTTATAGTTGTTAGGTTCTAGATACATAGAAATGTTTAGCATCAGCATCGTCTACTATTTTTGTTTTAAATATTAAAGAAAAATTGATAATGCGGAACTTTGAATTTTATAACAGTTTTAGTACTCATTCATTTCTGTTAGGATGTATTAAAACGCTTGTAATTGCTTTTAGTACAATTAACATCAATAAAATGAGGAAGTAGGTCAGAATGGGTCAATGTTTATTTATAACTTATGATAAGGAAAATGAACAACTTTAAGAAACGGGAATTTGAATGGACGAGAAAAGTAAATATTAATTTTGCATAAATGACACTCGGACAAACTGTGACAAACTGCAAAAATAAAAATACCACTTGTCAAAATGACGTATTTACGTAGACGAGAAGTGTAAGCAATTTAATTATTTTGTGGGCAGTTGCACTTGTTTTGAGAGCAGCTTTAACGCACTAATAAAAATAATTGGGGAAAGCTTTTCGAGTCGTTTTGTTGTTCGTTGTAATACAACCATAATAATGTGAGGTTATGGAACAGTTCCCATTCTGGTATGGAATTTCCTTTGCAAGATTTTGATTTAGAAGACGAAACAGATTTTCTACTAGGTGGTTCACTAAATCATGGGGGCGACATGGACGGGGGCCTTGCAACACAAAGTCGAACCCCTCGAAATAGAAAAACCTTAGGAACATTTTTATGTGGGTAAGTTATATTGGCCATCTTGAAATTTTATTATGTTGACACAACCTTGACTTCACAATTAAAGTAATATGTGACACTGACAATTTGTCAACATTTTACAGTTCGTGGAAGTGTTTCATGAACGTTATATGTTAAAATTGCTTAGAAAAATGTCGATTATTAAATAAATATTAAGTAAGGTGTAGTGTGTGTATGTGCAACACATATATGTACTTGATTTTGTGAAGTAAGGTTTTTTGGGTGCAGTTTTGTGTGTTTTGTTGTTGCACAATGGAGTCTGTGGAATCCCAAACTAATCTTAATAAACCCACATCCAAAGAAGATATTCCATTAATTACAAAATCACACAATGAACCTTATTTAAGGTACAAAATAGACTTGTTTGTAAACAATATTTAATTAATTTTAATTTTAGTTGTTTTTGTTCGATATGGAGAAGATGTTGTGGACCGAGGGAATTACGACCTCGCACAATACATTTAGGCAAACCAACACCTGGCCAGTTTCCTGCAAATACCATAAGGAATCAAAAATATAATATTATTACTTTCCTACCGCTTGTTTTATATCAGCAGTTCAAGTTTTTCTTGAACTTGTATTTTTTGATTATGGCAACCAGTCAGTTTGTGCCTGATATTCGAATTGGCTATTTGTATACATATTGGGGACCATTGGTGAGTATCTTGATGTACAGTTGTTATGTAATATATGATCTGACGTGTTTTTAGTGCTTTGTTTTATTTGTAACCATATGTCGAGAAGCTGTTGATGATTTAAGACGACATAAACGAGATCAAGAAGTTAACAATCAGAAATGTAAAAGATTATTAAGAAATTCAGAAAAATCAATAGAAATTGTCCCTGCATCAAAACTTAAGGTGGGTGATTTAATAATAGTAGATAAGGATGAAAGGGTTCCGGCAGATCTGATTTTACTTCGTACATCTGAGAGAAGTGGTGCTGTATTTGTTCGAACTGATCAATTAGATGGTGAAACTGACTGGAAATTAAGATTAGCTGTGCCTGCAACTCAGAAGCTTCCAAATGATCGCCAATTATTTGAAATAAATGCAAGTATTTTTGCTGAAAAACCACAAAGGGATATACATTCCTTTATTGGAACTTTTACAAGAGTAAGCATCGGATATTGTCATAATAATTTTGTTATTTACATTGCTGTCTTCTTTCAGCATGACTCCCTTAGTGGTGATGAAAGCTTGGATCTAGAGAATACATTATGGACAAATTGTGTAATTGCTTCAGGACAAGCACTTGGAGTTGTAATCTATACGGGTCCTGAAACACGTTCTGTGATGAACAATTCAGCCCCACGATCAAAAGTGGGCTTGTTAGATATGGAAGTCAATACGATAACGAAGATTTTGTTTGTTGCTGTGGTAGGACTTGCTTTAATTATGATGGCTCTTAAAGGCTTTAGTGGACCTTGGTATAGATATATGTTCCGCTTTGTTCTTCTGTTCTCTTATATTATTCCAATTAGGTAAGAAGAAGATATCGGTATTTTAATATGATTTAATTAAATATGAATATTTCAGTTTACGGGTAAATTTAGATATGGGTAAAACCTATTATTCATGGGCTATAAGTCATGATCCTAATATGAGAGGTACAGCAGTACGTTGTACTACAATTCCCGAGGAACTT
Source organism: Ignelater luminosus (assembly GCA_011009095.1). Classification (NCBI taxonomy): domain Eukaryota; kingdom Metazoa; phylum Arthropoda; class Insecta; order Coleoptera; family Elateridae; genus Ignelater; species Ignelater luminosus. The sequence goes on from VTPC01005814.1 coordinate 95,317, forward strand.
GGACGAATTTCTTACTTACTAAGTGATAAAACAGGAACTTTGACGCAAAATTCTATGGTGCTTAAACGAGTGCATTTAGGCACCGTCAGTTATGCCCAGGATAGTTTTGATGATGTATGTACATTTATAATATTTTTCTTTTTGTGTTATGGCATTATATGCAGTTGTAATTTTATTCTCTTTTTTTTTTCAGGTGAAGACAGTGTTAAAACAGGCATATTCAAATGTGGAAGGCCCACCATCTCACACTGGAAAAATGAGAAAATCAGAAAATAGTAGAATCAAAGATGCTGTCCAAGCATTGGCCTTATGCCATAATGTTACACCTGTTTATGAAAATAACGAAGATAGTGAAACTAGTAAGTATAGTTGAATGTTAAAGTGACAAAATAAGGCGAATAAAATAATTTCTAGGCTCAATTTCATCTTCTGAAGCTGAAGCTGATCAACATATGCAGTCTACAGAAGAACAAGTAGTGACTTATCAAGCTTCCAGTCCAGATGAAGTGGCTCTTGTTCAGTGGACTAAAGAAGTGGGTTTAGCATTGAATCGTAGAGATCTTTCGTCTATGCAGTTACAGGCACCAGATGGAAGATTATTGAATTATTCTATCTTACTTGTTTTTCCTTTCACTAGTGAAACAAAAAGAATGGGAGTTATAGTAAAGGTAAGTAGTTCTTATTAGGTATGAACTTGCATAATACCCTTTGTAAATTAAAGAGTTGACGTGTGATGAGAATTTATTGAAAGTGAAAAAGAATTCTTTTAACAAGCCATTAAACATTTTATTGTTATTTTATGTAAAAGGCTTACATGCTCAGTTTTAGTGAGAGTGGAATCTTATTTAACTACTAGCAGTTTTTTCTTCACTTGTCAACAAAGAAATTATAGAAATTTTCAAAAGATAAAAATATTTTCTAATTTATTTTTGTTTGGTAAAAAAATTGCTTATGTGTGAAGAATGCAAACAGATTAAAAGACTACTTTATTCATAGTAATGTATTTTTAAGATCATTTTGTATACAAAAAAAGCAGACTGCATTGAAGTACCATACAGTTATAACTTACCACCTATGTATCAGCAACTTTACTCCAAGAATGCACATCAGCTACTTTTGACCCTATTGATATTGTTTATCAAACGTATACATTGTAGCCAAGACCAGCACATCTGTTTTAGCAATCTTATTAACATAAATCATTTTTAATGAATCTTTAACTAGTGACATTCTTAAAATAATTTTTTGTAAAATCATATTTTGAATTTGATCACTTCTAGCTCATCTTCATTCTACTTCTTTGTATCTTGTTGTATCTTTTGAAAATTCATGCGTGAGTTGAAACACTTTTCTATTCTTAACAGGTATTTCTGTACACAAATTACAATGCAGATTAGAAGTTTAAGTACTTAAGATTCTTAAATGTAAAATCTACAAATTTTATTAAAAGCGATACCATTTAATAATTACTCACCATAAGTATCTAATAATTTACATTGATTGTTTTGCTTTCATATTTGGACAAGACTGGAACCCGTCTTAGGCAAGTCGTAGTTTGGTGACTTTTCATTAAATGTCAAATTGGAGGGGAGTAATGGGGGTCAAAGTTGGGAATTTTGTATTTTTTGAAAACGAAAAAAATTATTTTGACCAAACTTGGAGGGTAAGTGGAGATTAATGTTCTTTGACTGTCTTCTGCATGTGGACAAAGTTGATTGTGATATAAAGTACTGACACCAAACAAAAGATCGCAAACTGAGCTCAATAACGAGTTTTTCTCCGCTAGAGGCGCTATTGTTCTAGGTTAGATTTGGCAAGTTTAAATGTCAGCTTGTAAGTTTGAGGTTATTAAAACTTAAATTTTAGAAAAAAGTAATAAATAATGCATTTCGGTAACTTAACTTGTGTTTTTGATCTAATTATATAAATTACATGACAGAGTTATTTGGGTTAATCTGATTTATTAAGAAACGGTTGTGCAACCAGTACGAAATCTTGTTTTACAGCAATTTATAAAAAAATAATTGTGAAAGCGATGAAGATGACAGCAAGGAAATAGAAAATATACACTTGCTCATACAAACTTTGCAAAGAATCATGAATAATATGCAACAAGGCATTAATAATTACTTTTTTCTAAAATCTAGATTTTAATAACCTCAAACTTATAAATTGACGTTTAAACTTGTCAAATTTAACATAGATCAACAGGCCTCTAATGCAGTGATTCTCAACCACTGTGCCATGGCACTTTAGTGTGCCGCGAGATTTTTGAAATGTGCCGTCACTACAAGTATCCATACATAAGCAACGTCAGACAAGTAGTTTGATTGGTTCTACCTTCGTAGCGGGGACTGACTAAACCAATGCGCATGACTATTACAGTTCTGCACTGGTTCTAGATTTAACCTAAACAAAGCTATATACTAGTTTAGTAAAATTCTTTTAAATCTATCGTATCGTTGGTGTGCCGCTAAATTTTTAAATTATTAAAAGTGTACCGTGATCAAAAAAAGGTTGAGAATCACTGCTCTAGTGGATAGAAAATCATTATTGAGCTGAATTTTGGTGTCTTTATATATCACACTAACTGGCTTTGCACGCGGAGTGAACGCGGTGACACCTAGCGGCGAAAATCGACGAAATCGATTGGGACATCATAGACAGACCTAGTGATCTGGGACCAGGGACGCTGTCGTGTAGAGCCCTCAAAGAATGTTCCACCCCAGACAGTTTTAAATTTGAGCCCATAGGCGTCCATGGGGGATCGGGGTAGGGGCTTTGCAAAGATGTTGAGATGACATTTAGTACCTCGATTGAGTGTCTTCCCCTGCATCTGATGCCGCTGGAATCGATTTTGCACTTCTTACAATTCGGCTCCTAGAGGGCGCGACTGGCAAAACAAAGCAGGGCTCGTAGCTGAGAAACTATAAGGACTACAGGAGTCTGGTTTTTGCTTATCGACGCAGCTTTGCAAGGATTATGGCGGGATAGAGAGAAAGTCCAATGGAAAACCAAAAAATTTTGAAGCTCTCCAAAAACCCGTTTTGGGGATCTGCGAACTTTACAATCCCAACCAAAACCGTTTGGATAGTCTGATCAACATAATATTTGAGATTTATGTTCTGGGAGTGTTTATCTACACACTTGAGAAAACCCGACTCGATTTGATTAACTTCGCACTTTCTCCATGGCACGCCGAGACGCCCACTTAAATTTGTATCTCAGTTAATTATGATCCAATCAAGCTGGGATCTTTTTTAAACTAAAGAGCATCATCAGGGAGGGCAATAAGCCTGGGTGTAATTCGACTTTCTAGTGAAATGTAGTTGTAACACTGATGCATCGTGGAATGGGGAACAAAAAACTTTTTCCTATAAGATCATCTTCTAGGTCGAAAACGCGAAAAACTGAAAACGGTGCAAATACGGCCCTGGAATGGACATATTTTGAGCTAGAGAGACGAATCTTTTGCAGGAAACGTACTTTAGTGACTTATACATGATTTTGTAAGCAAATTCCGAATCTTTCCAAAGAGACTCTCGAAATCTAAGGAACTATGGAGATTTGTTATTTTTGTTTTTCATCATTTGTGCTGGAACGGTATGTTCTATTGACTCTTAAGTCTTAATCATTGTAAAGAAGAGTTAAGAGAAAGCATTCCTTGTACCTGAAAATCAGATCTGGTGGTATAACGTAGAAAAGTTGGTGTCCATAGGAGATTTGATTCTTATGGTGAGGGCTATACCAAGAGTTATTGAGGCATAGCACACGTGTAAGGAGGCGGTATGGGCCGACTGACGATTTTTAATAATAACTCTAAAAGAAATATTGATTTCATTATAGTAGTATTAGACTTATTTCTCTTATATAAATGTTAGAAAAATTGTTATAAACATTAAAGAACGTAATCTTCAGAATTAATTATCAAAGTAGTGCAATAGCTTTAGGGAGTGAAGATTTGAATGTTTTATTAATGTTAGTGTTTTACATTTTATTTCCTCGTTGAAGGTTAGCAGTATGATTCATTGGTTTTTCATACTTTGAACAAACTCTTGATACCTAGAAGCTTTATCTGTAACACCATTTTAAGTAGTGTAGTAGTCCTTGCTCTACTAATATGTGATTTATGGGGCAGACCAGTGTGTTAAGGATAATATTACATTGCTTAATCATTTATTTATATGTATCAACACCACATTAATTTGATCTCACAGTTTGAATACACTTCTATCTTTTGCTTGCAAAACTTACCAAATGAAGACTAATTTATTTTAGTGAAAAGTTGAGAAGTAACCATTATTGAATTTGTAATCTGTAATTTACTTTTTCATAATCTTTAAGCAAGGTTAGTGAAAAGTTTTAAAAAACTCATACAGGATGTGCAGGAAAAATCTGCTTTTATACTATAATTGTTTTATGATGTATCTTGCAGCCCCAGTCCATCGAAGCTTGTATGAGGGCTAGTGCATTTTACACGCTGTAGTTTAGTGTTTGTGGTAATTAATGTTCCATAATGACGACAAATGAAAAAATTTGTGAACATCGATGAAGTAAATATTTGAGAATTTTTATAAAAAAAGGAATTTTTATAAGAATCACTTATCAACTTCAAAAAAATAAAGAACATATGTTAAAAATAAATTTGAAAAGACTAAGATCGGCCCTGTTTCAAAAATAAATAAGTTTAAGTGTTCACTCAAGAATTCTTTATTAGCGAGGTTAAATTAGATTGGTTATTAAAAAAAAATCACTGTTTTAGATAATTTAAGGATGTTCTAGCATTACGAAGTAGTCAAAAGTAAAATCTAAGATGTATAAAAAACAAGAATTATTGATAAAAGTGTAAAATGTTATTTAAAACTTTCTAATATGAATTTTAATGATTTAAATTTTATAAATCGTGTTTATTAGAAGATTCATAACTAATTAAATATTTTTATTTAGTTAGAGTAGTAGATCCTTTCAAAGTGACTGCCAGAAATGTGGCAATAATGCTTTTTACATTACATCAATTTACATGTTCTAACAAAGAAAGAAGCTTTGTCATGATTTTTGACATTATCAATCTAAGTTGGGTTTGGTTTTGCATTCAGCGTGCACTTTTGGAATCTAAACCGTTTGTTTATATTAAATTTCAGACGAAGTGTTCTGCATTTTGCATTTATTTATGATCATACAGAATAGATGGTGCAAGCTATTTGTGGTGTAGCACAAGAAACTTTTGTCACAAGATGTTTTATCATTTCTTCCAGGTTGCAAGTTTGTACATAACCTCATCTAATGTGGTATATTTTGTGTGTTGAAAAATTGACTTTATTAGAATCTAAGTTCAAATGGAGCCAGACAAGTTGTTATATGAGTGTAAACTCTAAATAATTCATAGCCAAAATACAGAACAAGCGAAAGAAGTTGCTTTTTATCATTTTCCATTTTTTAAGGTTACATTTGTCTCTTCCTTTTCTGATCACATGGCAATTTCTCTCAAAATATAAATGGCAACATGGCTAGAATATTTTCTATGGAAAGCAAGAAAGATAGGTTAGGTTTTAAGAACAAAATATGTCAGCATATCGTTATCAAGAAATAAACACATTTGGTATACAGCAAACCAGTTTTAATATTTAACTACTCATGTGTCAACTTTACGTAGATTGTATTTATGCAATTGTATGTATGCATATGTTAAACAGGCATTTTTCTTTACACCTCGTATGGTAAACGACTCTTTCCATCTAGAAATTTCTTAAATTTAGATATAAATGTTCTTTATCAAGTCTTAATAATACTTTATCTAGTCTTAATAATACTTTATCTAAAGTGAAATATTCCATTCTCAGCTATTTATAATCATTTTGCAACCTAACTCTTTATGCAAAAAATGACTATTTGATCTCTGATGACATATGGAATTCATTTTGTTATGGAGTAATGTCTTCAAAAGTTTGTACAGATATGTTGACTTTTTGTCATTATTTGCCAAAATATCAAAAATTCTTATTAAAAGAAATTGTAGGAAATTGCCTTCCAGATGTTCCAAACTTTGCATTGTGGGTTGTACCCTACAGCCGAGATATGTAATGTCAGAAGAAAAATAAAGAGAAACTTCTAATTCAATGTGTCTCAGCTACAGAGTATACCCTGTATAATCAAAAGTAGTTTAGACCACATAGAAGGCGTTTCCCTACAATTTTCAATGCACTCCGAAAGGAGTCATTACTGAATTTGCAAAGTCTGTGTCTATCTGTCCGTTTGTATTTTTTTTTAAATTTTGAAATTTTGACTTCAGATTTGGATTCTACATCAAAAACTAAAGTCGACATGGCATCTTCGTTTTTTGATATCTCTTCGGGAACATGGTCAAAATGACCGCCGAAATTTGAGAAATTTTCAAAATATTTATTTTACTTTAGAATTGTATTCTATATCAAAAAAATGAGAGATAGTATGTATACTTTTAGTTTTTTGATATCACCTCGGGAACAAGGTCAAAATGGCCGCCGAAAGAACACACCGGAGTTCGTTGTGGTTATGCTTTGCATTCCCAGATATTTCTTAATAGAATATTGATATTTTGATATTGCTTCATAACTAAGATGAATTGACCATAGGTTCAGAAGAAAACTTCTATGATCATTAGAAATTTACCTTATCAGTTGGTCAATGTTATTTATTAACACCTGGTATGTATTTTTGAACAATACTATATTGATCTCACAGTTGTATTTAGTTTATAATCAATTTATTAATGGCTGAATTAAAACATGAATAGCTACTATATGTTTCACTTTGAGAATATGATACAGGAAAGATAGGCAATGTATTTCTTATGCAAGTTTGCATGACACTATTGTCACTTTATGTATAATGATAAAGCACAATGAAATGTGATACATCCATGTCTTTAAACAAACACAGTCGTGGTATTAAAACCAACTCTTAAAAATACAGTGACGTCACTTCATCTTTGTGAATTGAAATGATCAATATACACTAATGTTCAAAAGTTTGGGAGCACTTGAATTATTTTAGTATTTCAAATTAAAATAAAGAATGCAAGTGAAAGAAGAGTTTTTAATAGTTTTAGTAATATATTTAATTAACAAAACAAACACATTATCTTGTACTAACAAAGTAGTTAAATTCTAGACTCATCAAAATGTCCCCCTTTATTTTGTATAATAGCTTTACAAACTTTTCCCATTCTATTGATTATTTTTTCAAAATATTGTTCATTCAAAGTTACCCATTCTTCTTCAAGATATTATCACAATTACTTAGCACTGGTAGGTGACCGACTTTTGTCCCTTTTGTCTAATTTATCCCATACCAACTTGATGGAGGAAGATCGGGGGATTGCGATGGCCATTCCATAATTTTGATAGTTCGATCTCGTTTTTTTTCTAACAGATAGGTTTTGCATAGTTTGGAGGAGTGTTTTGGATCACTGTCTTGCTGGGGTCCGATAATATTAGTTCCAGAAGGAATAACCTGATCCTGTAAGATATTTAAATATCCTTCCTTCTTCAATATTCCACTGATTCTAAACAAATTGCCGGGTCTTTTATTTTTGAAACACCCCCGAACCATTACATTCCCTCCCCCATGTTTAATTGTTGGGACCATGCATGCCTCAATCATTCTTTTATGCTTTTGTTGGTGAACAAACACTCTTCTATTACAACCATAAATTTCAAACTGGGATTCATCAGTCTAAAGTACCTTGTTCCATTTCTTAATTGACCAATTAATATGATGTTTCGCCCATTTCAGTCTATTTTGCTTATGTCTTGCTGTCAGCTTCAGTTTTTAAACCGCTACATATCCTCGCAACTCCACTGACAAAAGTCGTCGTTTAACTGTTAAAGTGGACACCGGAGTTTGACGGCTTTCATTTAAGGCAGCAGTGATTGCAGGAGCTGTTAGGCTTTGATTTCGTTTAGACATTACTAATATAAAATTGTCTTCAGCAATTGTTGTTGATTTAGGTCTTCCACTTCTTTTTCTATCCTGATTTGAATTAGTTTCCCGGTGCCTTGCTAATGTATAATGGACCCCTTTGCAAGATATCTTGAGCCTTTTTGCAATTTTACGTTCACTATAGCCTTCTGCTTGCAAAGTACAAATAGCACTGCGTTGTTCTACTGTTAATTGTCATCGTTTCACCATTTAAAGACTTAAAATAACACAAAATTACAAAATAAATATCAGATTAGAAAGGACATAACCTTACCTACAAAAATATCAGGATAAAATTAAAACTATAAACAGAAACAATCGAAATAGATTCTCCAAACAATTACAATAAACAAAACACTTGAATGTTGTCATGAGAATATGACAAATCACAGACGGTGGAAAAGGCATGAAGTGTAATGTTAAACAATTGACCAAAACCTTAATTTTAAAATGCTTAATTAGATCAAATTGAGTGTTAGTAAGTATAACTAGATGAGAATATTATTACCAACTTATAGTAATTAATATTGTTTTAAAAACATTTAGAAATTGCTTATTTCTGTAAAGATTTTAACTGGTTTCAAACTTTTGAATGGTAGTGTAATTAAGCTATAAATTAAACACAGCTACATAATTTTGCCGAAGTGTACTATTACCAGTCATTTTCAAAAGTTGCTGATAATGAACCAATGGACAAAAGAATGTATATAGGATTATTTTTTTTCAGTAGAACATTGTTGGACAAAATAATCATAAAATTTAATATACCAGATAAGATTTCTTTTAACTCTCCAAATTGTGACACTACACTACAGTTACCTGAAATGCAGTTACAAGTTTTGCAAAGATTTCAAGTTCAATAGTCAATATAGACTCATATGTGCACGACATAAATATGCAATTACATAAATATTTTATTCATTTTTATTTATTAAGCAAATTACTTACAATTCTCTTATTTACATAATGTGTTAAACATCCTAATACTATAATATAAAACAAATTTAATACTAGAGTATAAAACAAGTAATTAATTAGCAATCATAATACAAACTATAATATAAAATCAAGTAATTGAAGTAGGAAAGCATTGAATAAATATTAATTTTTAATTATTGTGATGTATTGTTTTTCGCTTCAACCAGGTCCAATATTTGGCAACCCTGTGCTCCATGAGAACCTGTACTGTATTCTCAGTATAGTACATAGATAAATGAAAAACCAAAATTCGTCTCCCACTATTTATTAAAGGTGGGAAATGAATTTTGGCTATTTTGATGACCCCACTAAAATGTACTGAGTACTGCAGTGTTGCCAGGTGTGGAAATTTTCTCCTAACTTGGGGAAATTAGTGAGGATCTTAAAAATGTTGAGATTTATTGGGGACAAATTAAAAATCACAGTTCTTTTTGAGTAAATTTGCAACTTAGTCGTTTCTTAACAAAAAGATAATGCTGTTTCAAGTTTGTTTCAAGTTTGTTTTATTATTGTTGATAATCAAAATTTTATTTCTACTATTGGAAGTTTTGGAGCAAGTACAAAATGCTATAAATGAACAAGTTTTCTGAGAAATTGATAAAAAGAATTTTTCCATTTGTTGCATACTGTTCTGGACACATACATACACATTAGAGGGAAACCAAAGTCTGTAAATAATACTGGTATGCGTGATTGAAAAGATTAAGGTTACATTAACATACATAATGTCATTTTTATTATTTTATAACAATTTATGTTGGAAATTAGGAAATTGTTAGAAAATGATTTCTGTGATGGTAGTTTTGAATGCGATATTGAACCTGTTTTGAAGGTGCATATTGCTTGGTATTAATGAGCATTTGTGATTGAACTTGTTAGGGGAAAACAATATGCTATTATTTACAGACTAAAGCCCTGCCTAGTTATTTATTGTTTTTCACTTTATTTGTTAAATTCATTCACTTCTTTTTTATGCACCACAACTTGTGGAAACCCTGAAATCGCTAAAATGCATCATTCTTGAGAAAAACGCATTTGAAGTCTTATTAAATGTGTTTTAAAGGGTGTCTGGAAAATAATATAACAATGGGATATGTTTAAAGGGTGGATTCTTGGTGTCGAAATAAATTGATTGAGCCCAAGTTGCAACAAACAAAATTGTTTCTTTAAGAAGTTAGAGGCCCAGATAGTTTTTCAGTTATAAACCTTTGCTTTAAAGCTCTTTAGCTTCTTAATGAAGCAATTCAAATATCTCAGTTTAATAATTTTGGTACTTAGCTTATTTGTACGAGACACTTCAATTGTACTAGAATTTACAAGACAAGATGTGCTTTCTCTATTTCTGACTAATCCTATTTGCAGATAAAGCCTTTAAAAATAAAACACAAAATAGAGAAATTATTTATTCAGGAATCACATATTAAATTAAAGCACTGTTTATACAGAGTAAGGCAAAAGTTGCAGTAAGTATCAAAATAAGGTAGTTTAGTTTATATAAGAATGTGTTTGTCCTTGAAATTGTTCATTGAGTTGTGTCAACCTGGATAGTGTAGTGATGATGATATCTGCCACAAATATACTTCATATAGTGTAAATGGCGTATATAGAGTGATACTGTATTGGGCCTGAAATCAGGAATAAATTGTTGGATCGAATTCATGAGCCATATGACCCCAATATTTAGTGCCTAAACTCAATATATAAATCGTGATTTATAATTATGACGGTAATCTTCTCACGTGTCATCGCAATATTTTAATTTACATTTAAAAATACTTAACATGTAATCTATAAAATGTAAAAAGTAAGCGTTTTCATAAATATTTCAGGATTTACAAACTGGAGAAATAGTGTTTTACTTAAAAGGAGCCGATGTTGTTATGTCAGCAATTGTTCAGTATACCGATTGGTTAGAAGAAGAATGTGGAAATATGGCAAGAGAAGGTTTGCGCACGCTTGTGGTAGCTCGAAAGGTTTTAAGTGAAGAACAGTATAATGATTTTGAGGTATGTATGGTTATTCTAAACTTAAACATTTAAATTCAAAGAATCTCTGTGTAACAAACTTATGTGAACAGAGTCGATACAATGCTGCAAGGATGTCTGTGTCTGATCGAGTACAACGTGTTGCACAAGTTGTTGAATCTTTGGAACGTGAAATGGAGTTATTGTGTGTTACTGGTGTTGAAGATAAATTGCAATATAATGTCAGGCCAACTTTAGAATTGTTGCGTAATGCTGGTATTAAGATATGGATGCTCACGGGTGATAAATTGGAGACTGCTACTTGTATTGCAAAGAGCTCAAGATTGGTATCTAGAACACAAGGTAGGTGGAAATGCATGTATTCTTGAATTAAGAAAATCTTTATATATTTTTATTACAGGATTACACGTAATGAAAAAGGTGGTTACACGCACAGATGCACATTTAGAATTGAATGCATTTAGAAGACATAGTGATTATGCTCTTGTTGTAAGTGGCGAAAGCTTAGAAGTCTGTTTGAATTATTATCAGCAAGAATTTATGGAACTAGCTACGGCGGCACCTGCTGTTGTTTGCTGTCGATGTTCTCCAACTCAAAAAGCTCAAGTTGTGAGTATAAAATCATTTTAATTTATAGTATCCAATGATTTTATTAACAATTACTACTAGGTACAACTAATACAAAAACATACTGGTAAACGTACTGCAGCAGTGGGAGATGGAGGTAATGATGTGAGTATGATTCAGCAAGCTGATGCTGGCATTGGTATTGAAGGAAGAGAAGGAAAACAGGCTAGCTTGGCAGGAGACTTTAGTATACCACAATTTTCTTATCTTGCACGACTCTTATTGGTTCATGGAAGGCATTCTTACAAACGCTCGGCTTCTTTATCACAATTTGTTGTTCATCGTGGTTTAATTATATCAACCATGCAAGCTGTTTTTAGTAGTGTCTTTTATTTGAGCTCGGTGGCTTTATATCAAGGATTTCTTATGGTTGGATATGCAACTTTGTATACCATGTTCCCTGTAAGTAATTGATAATTATTATTAATAGTGTTGTTTCAGAGAGTAATTTGTCAAATTACTTTTAGGTATTCAGTTTGGTACTGGATCAAGATGTAAGTGCTGAAATTGCATTGACATACCCTGAATTATATAAAGAATTATCTAAAGGAAGAAGTTTGTCATTTAAAACATTCTTTATGTGGGTGCTAATTTCTATCTATCAAGGTAAATTCTCAAGAGTTAAAACGATTTATTGTTTTAATTGATTTTTTTATTTTTGTAAAGGTGGAGTAATTATGTATGGAGCATTACTTTTGTTTGAAGATGAATTTATACATATTGTTGCAATCAGCTTTAGTTCACTTATACTTACTGAACTGATAATGGTAGCACTAAACATTAGAACATGGCATTATCTAATGGTTTTAGCAGAACTTCTTTCTTTAGCTCTGTATGTTTTATCTTTAATTGTGTTACATGACTATTTTGGTGAGTTTTAATACAAATGTGTATTGAGGTTTCTAACTTAAACCCTTTTTCTCTTTTAGATTCTGAATTTATTCGTACACCAGATTTCTTCTGGAAAGTTTTAGTGATTACTTTAATTTCATGTCTACCACTGTACATTTTAAAATTCCTCCGCAAGAAGTTTTCTCCCACTACATACAGCAAATTGTCATAATTAATTACATAAAAAGTAGATTTAATAATGAAAGGTCGGGTGATATGAAACATGGTGAAGCGTAGGAAATTTATTCTTGTGATGTTATAATGCTTCTTTATCCAACCAGTGGCATTAGAGAGTTTGTGTTACTTGAAGGCTGGAAAAAAGATGAATTTATGATGCAAGCTAATAAAAATGAGGATAAAGAATTTCCCAGTTCCATAAAAACAAATCAGAAATTGAGTTTATTTTTTATAATTGTTTATTTTTCTAGAAAACATTGTAATTTAAGCTGGATTTATAGAGTGACAATTCTAAATTTTATCATCAATAATAATCTTACAAAACTTGTAAGTATAATTTAGTGACTGCCCAATTAAAATCTTCATGTGAAAAAACATAACCTAAGAATAAAATTAATACTTGAAACACAATTAACATTGCTCACTTTCTACGGTGTAAGTATTGCAATTTGCAATTAACAATAATATAAGTTAGTTATTTTATGATTACATATTTTATGAAATTATGTTAAACTATAAATCTAACTTCATTTACAAATAAAAAATATTCTAAAAAATTAAAATTCAAAATTTCAAACTTCAGAGAGTGATGAATTCTCTAAATCGTCACTTGGGCTTGTAACGATTATTAAATGTATTTTGTTGCTTATGTTTAGGAACATTTAAAACTTCCTAGGTAGACCTAATTAGAATATTTGTTTTATAGTAGATTTTTTAAATTTTATTTATTTTATGTTTTTCATACTATATCTGCTGTTTGATACATTGCTTTTAGTACAGTATTTATGACCCTTGATAAAACGATATAATTTAAAAATAGTAATTTAATCATAATAATAAAATAATGATAAAATTTTAAGTCAATTATAATAGGCACATTCTTAAGATTTCATAAGAAAATTTATTGCAAAAAAATAAACACAAATGCACAGCAGTTCATATTCTTTATAATTTAATGCTTTTTTAGGATCCATTTGCTTAGCTTATAAAATTTCCTAAAAATTAATTTAAAATAATTGCATGTTGCTTTTACGTAATGTTAATTTTAAAAATTTTTAGAAGCCAAAAATATTTTTAAAATTAGATGTTTCCATATTTAGTTAAATATAAAAATAAGAATTTCAGAAAACAGGTCTGCTTGCATTTATTTTTGTATAATGTGTAGTCGAAATCAGAGGTTGAAATTCCAATCGTATTTAATAAATAAAGTGGGTTGTTTTCTATAAACAATATTTTGATGTTGATGACGCTACTTGGTTATACTTTTGCCAAGTGTGAACTGAACATGTAAACTATTTTATTATTATATTGAAAGATCAATCATGTTGTTAATATATACATTATTTAAAATAATTTATTAGAGTAGTAGTTCTGTTACTTGCTTATTGTACATGATATTAACAAATTAATAAATGGTTATAATTTTCATTAATCTTGTTTTATTAAATGTAAAGGAGAGACTATGACTGTTTTAGTCTACTGTAGTGGTTCTCAATCTTCTTTCTTTCATGGTTCTATAAATGAGGAAATAACCTCTGTGACCCTTTATTCTTTCTCTTGAAAATTCCCCTGTTAAATCAAGTCTGAAAATATTTTACACATCTTGAATGTAACATGTTTTCCTCTGTTCAAAATTATTTTAGTTTTCTTGCTATCATTGATCCTATGAAGAGGCTTGTGATATCCCAGGGTACTCTGGCATGTACAGTTTAAGAATTTGATGCCCAGAAGAAACTATTAAACTTCTACTGTTTTCCTTCCTTCACAAGGCAGTTTCAAACTGCTGATTTGTATTTTGCATAGGAAATACACTTGAGAGTTATTACTTCTAGTTCTTTCTCTTTTATTTATTTTGTAACAGTATTACATAAATTAGAACGGATGCAAATAAAACCTTAAGCAGGATGAGTTTTGTTAACTTGAAAAATACCATAAACTGGTAAAAATCCATAGCTATCTCTACCTGCCTATGAAATTAGTTATCATAATCATCATGGTCATGATGAATTTTAAAACTGCACAGATTTAATTGGCAGAATTAGATAAGGGCAGAGAATATTCTCCTTGTTTACTACTTTGATTTGTATTTAAAATTTTATCGGTCTTATAAAATTATAAACTCAATTGTTTTTAACCTACTGCAAATACTTTTGTAAAAACAAGGGTGATGCCTTTCTCAAACAAGTAGTGTCAACATGAAAATAATTTAAATGTGGCGCCAAATTCAAACCATCCTCACTCATTTACAACCACTGTATTTTACATTTATATGCATAGCAAGGATATTTTTAAATTGAATCATAAATTCCAATTTTGTCAAAAGAAAAAAAAAGTAAAACCTATATTTTGAATTTATTAAAATTTTATGCACTCAACGTTTAGTTTCTGATCAGGAATATTATCAAAAGAAAAACAAACTACTGCAAGTATACAGAAGTAAAAAGCAAACAAATTCTGTAAGCAAAGTAAGGGAAAAGGTTTTATAATCTAAAATTTAAATCAAACTAAAAGCAATTACATTTTAAAAACATCTTCAAAGGAAAAATATTTTTGTTTAATTTTATTAAATTGACTTTTCTTACATTTTCATCTTTGAATCTACTAAGTGTAAAAACAAAAATAATCCTGACTAAATTTAATTTCGCGCCCGAATACTGTAATGAAGAAGTTATGGTTTGCAAGCTTTTTAAAGAGCCTCTATACAAAACCTACGTTTGCCAATTCTTGTAGCGTCATTATACACACATGGAAAAAAGTTAGGGATATTAAAAAAATACTTATAGAATTTGTTATTAACGTAAGTTTTATTATTTATTTAGGTTTATATAGAAAATATTTAACACATATAACCAAAAACTGAAGAAAAAGTAAACAAAAACAAAAGAAAAACTATAAAAATTAAATAACTCAAAATAAAAGCAAAAATCCAATCATTGTTTGAATATCATTTGTATAATTAATAAAGTGTATGACCTTCGTGATTGTGAATTACATTTTGTACTCGTCGTGGCATGATTAAAATTACATTATCTATCAATTCCTGCGACAAATTATACCAAACTGTAGGTAAAACTTCCCTTAGTTCTTCTAAAGTCGTTGGCTGAAGACTATACTGTCTCAATGCAGTTTTAAGCATTGTCCATACATGTTCTATAGGATTAAGGTCCGGAGAACGAGGTAGTAATATAGTATGTGGTCTATATTGTTTTCTACAATTTGATTCAACACATTTCTCACTCAATGTGGTCGAGCATTATCTTCTAGAAATAGAAAATGCGGCTCTAAATTGCACCTATAGTCCTCGACGATACCATTTATAATGTCATCTTCGTATATACGGGAATTCATAGTTTTCTGGAAAACGTATAATTCCGTGCGCCCACCTAGAAATATTCTTGCCCAAATCATTACTCCACCACTGCCAAATAGATGTACCTCTTGTACAAGGTTTCGCCGATTTCGCTGATTTGAAGATCTCTTACCCTCACACGGCTAGATCCATCAGGATACATAACACGACTCCATTCTTGATTCCATTAAGATTGCTCCCGACACCATCTTAAGCGGTTCCTCCGGTGAACATTTCCTAAAGGAACTGCTAGCCATGACTTTCGTGATTTTAAATCTACTTCATGTAGTCGATTAAGAATGGTTTTTTGTGTTATATTTACTCCGGTTGCTTGATACAAAGAATTTCTTATTCTCAAACAGGGATAGGTTACATTTCTTTTTGCGGTAATTGATACGTATATGTCTTGTTCAGCAGCAGTTTAAATGCAGTAATAAGAATTTAAACCGGCAAAATTACAATATCTTTAACTTTTTTGCATGTGTGTATATATACAAAAAATTGTACCCAATGTGTTTAATTTTTGGAACGTACGCAGAAATTATCTGAACGAACAATCTCGTCAGAGGTTCCCACCCGCGAACCTCGTCAGCGCAACCCGTCAGCAAATTGAAGATGTGTCGTTCGTGACCGAATCGGTTCAGTGAATCGGCTTCGAGCAGTGAACGAAACGAACCGAACTTTATTTCTGGGAGTTCGTTCTTTCGTTCGCTGAATGACGAAAGCCATTCTGAACCGATGAACGACTGAGCCGGTTCACTGAATTGGTTCAGCAAACTGAGCCGGAACCGCTGAGCTGATTCACACAAATGAGCCGATCTGCCCAACTCTACAACAAATCTCTGACGATGTGCGTCGAGGTGGAGCGCTGAGGGGGTGCTTTAATGGTGTGCTGACGAGGTGCGCTGCTGGAACCTCCAATTTGGACTACAAACTCGGATTACCAATTCGGATCACTAAAACTCGGATTACTATCTTGAACCACCAATTTGCATCACCAACTCTGACCATTCAACGACGCGAATTACCATTAAATCGTCTCTGACATAATCATACATGTATAGTAGAATCGAATAGTTTTTATTTTATTGTTCTTAAGTAAAAGATAATAATTAATTGATTTTATTTCGAATTACCAAGTGACTGTATAGAACCCCCAGGAGTACTTTAATGAGCGCAGGCTTGTATTTTATTTTCAACGAACTCCGATAGGAGTCGTTACTTAACTTGCGCAGTCTGTCCGCATATTTTTTAATTTTGAAATTTTGACTTCAAATTTGGACGGTGTCTTTAGTTTTTGATATCTTTTTTGGGAATATGATTAAAATGGCCGCCAAGATTTAAAAAATTTTAAAAAATTTGTCATTTTACATAAAAAAAATGAGATACATGTACTTTTAGTTTTTTGACATCACCGCCGAAATTAGAAAGTTTTTAAAACTGTTGCTCGAATTTAGTAACAAAACGGAGTTCAATGTGGTTATGCAGGTTATGCTTTGCATTTCCAGATGTTTTGAGTTTTATTGTTTGCTATGCCTCTAGTTAGTAGAAACGGTAGCAGCAATATCCGCGTTTAATTTTGGAGGGAAAGGACAGATAGAGACACTGGCAAACTGCTTGTGCATTTTTTTGTATGTTGTTTGTATGGTTGTTGCTAGTGCTCATACCACTTCAGCTAAACTCAAAAGTTAGCACGTCTTTTTTAAGAATAAAATTGTGTTATTACAATTATTATTAGAAATGGAAATTTAACTTAGGTAGAGATTATTTATTTTTAGATTTTTACTTGAGACCCAAATAAGGAATAAATGATAACTTGTTACCATGAAAACATTATATCTACTATTTATATCTAAATAATAATGGAATAAAGAGTAAAATACTGCTTATAGTAGTTTCCAAATCTCGTGGCACGCGAAATGCGCAAAAGGTGGAACTTACTGCACAATAAAGAAAGAAAAAAATTGTTAAAATCATGCAGGTAGGGCCGCCCGGATAAAATTCGTCTTCTGCGCATCGATGGTCGCGTGCCACGAGATTTGGAAACCACTCGACCCGGCGGTTTAGTACCAGATACAGCACTTGCCATTTTAGTTTATGAATAACAAATATGTCGATTTTACCATTAGAAGTTCTATTTTATCTTTTTTCTTACAAATTTTAAAAATAAAATCTTCATTCAACTACATACAGATTTGGACATACGAATTATCATAGGGAAGAGTGAGGTAATTGTGGACATCTAAAGGAAGAAATAAGTAAGAAATTAAGGTGTTTACATAAATGAATTTCCTTTTATTAGTTATCAATCATTATTATTCTTTACTTTTACCTTTGCTTTTATTAAGTTTTGAAGTGACAACCAGTTTTCACCCTAGTGTGCCATGAGTAATCATGCCATTAGACATATGAAAATTGTGGATTTTTGTCAAATTAAATTGCAACAATTGCTAAAACAAATGAAAAACGCTTTTAAGATACAGAGACATCAACAATGATTATACAAAACACGTGACCACGATATTTACTGTTAGGCAACACATCTTACACTACACTATTGACATTTAGTAGTCACGTACTTTGTAATCGTTGTTGATGTATCTGTATTTTACCAGATATTAACAAATACTAGCTAGCTGCTTATTTGATGCTATGTATCCGTTAATAATGAAAAGCATTTAAAGCGTGCTATTCAGAAATATGAAAATCAATTAGGCGTTTTGTTCTCTCACGATTTTCTAGATCCCAATGGCGAGTCTCAAATTTAGGACACACTTTAATAGTTTTCTGTTCCTTTTTTTGAATATTGGTTTGCATCCACGTTTCTGCACTTTAATATTTTCATTCGTTGATCAATGTTGCTCTTGGAATAGAATATTTTTCTATCGTTTCTCTACAACTCTTTCTTTTTTAACATTTACATCAAACTTCAAATTTTCTAAAGTATAATATGTTTGACACGACTTCTTCTTCCACGTGACAAAAGCATGAGAATGGTAGATATCGGAACACTAGCTGTGTGCTGTGTGGTTTAACCCCTGTATTCAGTAATCCCACTCTTCTCTAATAGTAATTGTTATTGCTATAAGGTTTACAGTAAAAACCTTGCTATACATATGCACATTGATATACACGTGAAACACTAGAGAATTGGTAGTACAAGATTATTATTAAAAGTAATCGCTTTTTACAATAAAGCCAAACTTGAAAGTGCGTCGATTTGGTTAATGTTGCATTGTTTTTACAAAACTTGAAGGCTCTTCAAAGACACGGGGAAGAAACGACATGGGAATTTTCTGTATAATCTTAATAAAAAAATCTAGAAATTCTATTAGGTAGTGTTTACTTACTTTCTTATGACTCGGGTAAATTTGCTGTCTCTGGAATTTTGAGGCAAACAGGTGTAACGGACTGATATGCCAGTGATCAATCTATAAGAGCGATTCTAATAACCTTGAATAATTTAAACCTAGATATTTACTTTGTTAATGTTTTATAAGTGATTAACTAACTTCAGAATTAATTAAAACTTAAAACTACCAATGGAATGGTGCTGTACTATGCTTAATTCTAGAATACAGTGTTTGAAGGCAGTAAGAATGTCTATCACCTAGCAAAACAGCAGTTTGATACTCAGGAGTCTGTTGATGTGCTCCTATCTATCTAACACACCTTTGAATCACTTTTGCATGTAGAATACCAGCTCTTAGGCTATTTGCTTTTCAAAGAAATTTACTACCACATTTGCATACGTATAATTTGATGTGTAGAAAACTTTTCAATAAAAAGTAAATTCTTTGAATAAAGCATAAAACAAACATCTTTCGGCAGTGATGTAAAATAGGTTAATAAGAAAATATTTTATGAATGTTGTCTCATTCTGCTTTAATAAAACATTCAAACAACATAATATGTCAACTATAAATCCTTATCTTGGTAATGGAGAAACCATCCATGCAGACATTTAGGTACTGGACTTGGTGTTTGAAATTCAGCTCTGCCTATTTCCAAAAAGGTTTTTGCATCTAGGACAATTAGACCAACATGATTAGTATCGGAGTTTCCCCAAACCATTGCAGCTAAAACAACACCATCATCTTCTGCCTGTGAGTAACTAAATTAGTGAAAGTAATACAAACTATTAATAGAGCATTACTTGAGGAAACGGTCTTGGGACAAATATCGGTTCACTTGGATAACAGTTTTTCTCGCACCAAGTCAGTGCTGTTTTATTATAAGTATCAACCTTGATGATCTATATTGAAAAAATACTTTTAGTCTAAGGTCGTAGCAAGAGAAGTTTACCTTACCGTTCCTGGGTTATCTGCATCAACATCCGCACTTATTGCGTAATAGAATCGGTATGGTTTTCCTGAAAAAATATACTACACTAATGATTATTCGTTCTTGGATATAAATGATGTGTTTGAAGATAATATTGCATGAATATGTTGCATACCTAAATATCTTTCATAATGAATTCTTGGCGTTTCGCAACCTAGTCTACACAGTCTTTCAGGTACAGCAAATATAATTCCATCTTCCAGTACATACGCTTTAGCTTGAGTATTTGAAATGTTTATTAAATTCTTATTGAAAGCTATTTCGCAATTTGGTTTAATCAAAGGAAGCACAAACCGTATGGGTTGACTTCTGAACATGTTAGCGTAATTGGGATTTGTTTGCATACTCTAAATAAAGTAGATACTTTAACGTTTATGTTTTTTGGTTTGTTTAAATTTTTTACCTTCATGTTTTCTATGTACATACATTCTAACATGGAAGCATCTTTATATGAACAAATATCTAAAATGATATTGTTTTTTAATTCATACTGATTGATTATATGTAAGTAAAAGAATGCAGTTGAATAAAATATGTAAGATCGATGGCCCGTTCTTCTATTGATTACATTAATCTGTGTCTAAAATAGAAGATATAGTATATTTAAAGGTATGAGTGAAGGTAAATTATAATAGATACCATCTCATCTTTGTACCACCGCAAAGAACCTGCCATGGGTTCATTCTTGAGCTTTTTAACTATCAAATCTGGAACAGATAAACTTAGAGGTTGTTCAACAATTATAAAATAATTTTCTGTAATTCCTAAAAAAATGAAATTGTAAAATATTTATTTACTTGTCTATCAAACTCGGTTACCAAAAGTATGCATGTATGACGGATGTATCGGCCATCTTGCTGGAATGGAGGCAACAATATGTGCTTTTTCAAACATTGAACAGTCATCGAATGATTCAACTGTCTTAGATGGAAAACAGACTATATTATGGAATGGGCCAGTTTTTGTTATGGACATGGCTAAATTGTACACAGTTCCTGTAATTTTGATACAATAATAGAACAATATTGTAAGTTAGCTCTGTACTTCAATACCATCTTCCATAACATGTGGATGCGAAGTATGATTAACTATAGCAACATATTCGCTAATATCAACCTTCTTTTCGGTCTCCAACGTTTCTTGATTTATTCTGTGAATGATGGGACTTTCAGTAAATGTATAAAGTTCATCACAAAATGGATAGACGGATATCATAGCATTATCGGATTGATTTTCTTTCCAGTTGAAGGCAGCAGAAATCCTTAAAAACAAAAAAACAATCTTTATTAAATCATTAATGTTTTTAAAACTACTTTACGATATATTAAAATGGCTAACAGTAGATGGGATGGTATAGATGTCTACTTTAATACTGTAATATAATAGGGAAAATTGTGAACTCAATAAATGCTTAAGGTCTTGTGGCCAAAAGAGAATTGATTGCGTCAGACATCGTCACAGTAAATAACGATTACTTCTATACTTCTTTCTTATACTAATCAACAAACTTAATTATAAAAAAACCTTGGGTTTCTAGTAGATTCAGCTTTTTCACTTACGGTTAAAAGACAAAGGCAAAATGGCTACGAAGGCAGGTATGAATTTATGGAAAGGCAACAACTACATAGAAATCGAGACTGTGGTTAATGCAGAAGGTATTTGTATGCCGTAGAAAATCCATCCGCGTGCACTTTAAGCAGACTAATTTTGTTTAAGTAGTGTTATTTTTGAACGAAAACGCAGCACTGGTAACGTCTGTACAAAAGGGAAAGAATGGGAAGAGAGGGGAGGAAAATCCCAAAAATATTATGCTTGGAATGCATAGGTAATTGATCTATGTCTGCTTATCTCGGTGTCCCTAAACAGTTACTCTTCTAATCAATTTTAAATATTTTGCGCATTTCGGGAGTATGATAACTGTTTATATTACACAACATAATAACCGAGATGAGAACACTTTTCTAATGCCTGTATATCTGCATTTAAGAACTTCATAGATTAGATTAAATTAGGTGTAAGCAAATCAGTTGAGTATCTTTAGACGGACTGCTTTTGCAAGGGAGCACATAGGGCCTGCATCCGATGCAGCAGCACGGAAGGGCAAGCAATCTGATTTGAAAACGCTATTTCTTAACATACTACCCCCGCATACTTCCAATAAACTGCAAGATTGATATTATACACTAGGAAGAAAAGAGAAAGCGAGTAGTAGTACAAACTTCAGTAGAATAAAGTAATAAACAAGGTTTGTGCGCGAAGTCATCAATCACTTTTTCGACCACTATGACACTGCGCACAGATACAAAGAGACTCAGTCCCAAACAGTTGGTGATTGTTCCACGATAGATAATTTTCAATAGGTAGTGGGTATATAAAGGGTTTTCCAATAAGAGGTGTTATTTTGAATAGCCCGCTATTTCGGTAGATGTCACTTTTGAAGCTATCATTTTTTGCCATTGGACAAGTAGAAACTACGCCATTAATAAATATGGAACGATACACGCTTCAACAACGCATTGAAATTATTAAAATTCACTATAAAAATGGTGAAAATTTGGCAGAGACGGTTCGTAAAACTCGAACATTTTTGGGTCACCGTGAAGCACCTTGTCGGACCGCAATACAGAAATTGGTGAAAAAATTCGAGCTCTTGGGACAACTTAGTGATGTGAAGAATAAAACCCGTGCACGTCGCTCAAGATCAGCCGAGAATATTGCTGTTGTAGCCGAAAGTGTTAAAGAAAACCCAGGTTTGTCCATTCCTCGTCGTTCTTTGGAATTAGCCATTCCACAAACGTCATTACACCGTATTTTGCATAAAGATTTGGGTCTTAAGGCTTATAAAGTCCAGTTAACACAAGAACTCAAGCCGGCCGATCATCAACAACGTCGTGTCTTTGCTGATTGGGTCGTTGAAATGCATGAAAATGATCCAGAATTCCATCGAAAAATCATCTTGAGTGATGAGACCCATTTCCACCTCGGTGGCTTCGTCAACAAGCAAAATTGTCGGATCTGGGGCTCAGAAAATCCAAGAGTTATTGTTGAAAAGTCTCTCTATCCTCAACGTGTGACTGTTTGGTGCGGTTTATGGTCCGGCGGAGTCATTGGACCTTACTTTTTCGAAAATGAGGCTGGAGCAACAGTTACGGTGACTGGATTGCGCTATCGAGAGATGATTAACGATTTTTTATGGCCGGAATTGGATGGTATTGATCTGGACAACGTTTACTTTCAACAAGACGGCGCTACGTGCCACACAAGCAACGAAACCATTGATCTTTTACGGAAAAAGTTTCCGGACCGTGTTATCTCTCGAAGAGGTGATCACAATTGGCCACCGAGATCTTGTGATTTAACACCTTGCGACTTCTTTCTTTGGGGCCACGTGAAAGAGAAGGTCTACGCCAACAGCCCAGCGTCGATTCAAGACCTCAAAGATGGAATTCGTGAGGCTATCGAGGACATAGGGCAGCCACTTTGCGATTTGGTTATGGAAAATTTCATGAAAAGGATATTGTCCTGTAAGCGTGGTCGTGGTGGTCATTTGCCTGATGTTATTTTCCACTATTAACGGCATACCTTCCTCTTTATAATGAAATAAACATCCGATCATTTATATTAAAAAATGGCACTTTTCTTTGAATATCAAAATAACACCTCTTATTGGAAAACCCTTTATTAGATACCTAGAGCAGTCTTGAGGGACAGTAATGTTGCAATACCATTTTTGTGCAGTGACTCTACCCATACGACACTTCACAGAAGGTACGTGTTTATCTTTGGTTTTTGGCTTTGGCTTTTTT
>VTPC01005815.1:10941-32819 GCA_011009095.1 Ignelater luminosus
CATAAGAAAGTTTAGTTACGGCTTCATACCAACTAAAACGTTACTACATAGTTACCTGACCCAAAAAATGCCTTAAAAATAGTTAAAGAGAAGTAATAGAACGGTATGAATGTAAAATAATAGTTAACAAATAGTAACATTGCTGTAAAAAGTAGTAAACTTTTGCTGTCTGGGTTGTAACGCCACTCCATCGCTTCTGCTTTCAGGATCATAATAAAGATTTCTCACCCGCCACTATTAAGTCAATTAGTTATTTAAGGTTCCACCCGCACTCTCTAGATGCAGAAACACATATTCCTGTTTCTAAGCCGCTGACAAAAGCTTTAGTATCCACCTGGCACTCACTTTATTCATGTGAAGATGGTCTTGCTACACGATGAACACTGCTCTTCGAAAACTTCAGTCTTTCTGCAAACTCCCTTACTTTTAAGCAACGGTCACTCAACACTTCCTCTTCAATAAGGAAAATTGTTTCAGGCCCGAGCACGTCAACCTGCCGTCCTTCATGTGCAACATCCTCCACGGTCTCGCATCCAAAACAAAAATTTTTCACTCAACTCTTTAGCATGCTGTACGAAGGAAAAGCATGACCGTAAACGCCATCCAAATGTTCTTTAATCTCAGCTGGTGACATACCTTCTCTGAATAGAAATCTTGTTACACTTCTATACTCGATTTTAGACATCATGTGAAAACTTAAGGCACACGTTAATAAACTCACTGCCAATCATAAAAAAATGCCTTCAGGTGCATGTAACTTTAACAGCAAAACCAACAAAGGTGTAGGAATAGAACTGCATGCGATGCTGTCACACCGCTCTTAAAAATACATCAGGCCAACTTGTGAGACTGCTCTTGTCTAATCTTCAAATCTAGCTATGCAGAAAGTATTTGACAAGAAGCCTTTATGCTACCATTTCATCTAGAACAAAAGCTACTCAAATATCTTTTATTTATGGAAGGCAAATGCTATGGTCTTAATCGTATAGACATGTGACAATTTTCCATCAGCAACAATCTCTCTAACTCCTTTAGAAATGAATTAGCAGATCAAGCGTTGTTACATAATGTCTTTGAATAGACACAGAAATCATTTATCTCCTAAAAAACTTATAGGAATGTCATATACAAAAGTGTAAGGATCTAAGTAAGCAACAATCAATGATTTTTTTAATATATTGGAATCTGAAAAAGCAATTTATCCTCCAGAATGGATCCTCAACATAGATCAATCTGGACTAATCATTGGGGAGACAAAGATACCAAATAAGCACTTTGACAGTGCTAGAATGAGGACCTTTATTGGTCATGATTTGTTCCATGAGGGTAAGGAAAATTTTCATACCACCGATGATAATATGCAAAAAAACTATTTCGATGTTTAGTTAAAAGGGACTTCTTCTGGTGTAACTGAAAAAGTTCATTTATCGGGATGGATATAATCAGATTTGTTAAAAACTCGACAGAAGAATCTTCTCTTCTCTTAATATTTAATGAGTGTTACAGTCGCACCAGCAATTAGAAGTATTAGAGCTTGCCCGTGAAAGACGTGCCACAATTGTAAATGTGTCTTCTGAAACAACACAGTTTCTCGACCGAACATTCATAAGTGCTCTTAAATCTCATTACAGGGAAAAACTACGAAAACTTCTGATCATTCTAGTAAAATCGTTGTCTGGAAATGCTTATTTAAGGAGCGCAAAAGGAGGGATGGCAGTAAATGGATTACAGACGTTGACTTCCTAGCTGAATAGCAGATATCTCTAAACACTGCACTGGCTAGTCCTTCATCAGTTATTAATTAACTTGAACCATCCGCAAACAGGCCAATCTGAGCTAGTAAGAAATGTTGACTAGCCTTTACCGTTGACTACAAATGACCAGCCATCAACAGCATTAAAAAATTCTATCGCTTCACCACAAGTTGTTTTGGGCGCTTTTTCTACCAAAACACATACCCCTGATCGGCGAAGGAAATTATTATCTCTACGTATGCTCACTTCATCTTCTTACAAAAGGCAATTAAAAGAATCTATTGAAAGGTCTGATAAAGCACAATGTGGGCGCGAACGGAGTCATGCTCATGGGAGTAGTCTTGCAAGAAAAGAACAAAATCGGTGCAATGTGAACGCTGATACTGACGAGGATAGTCTTAGCTCAGTACATCC
The DNA here is from genome assembly GCA_011009095.1 of Ignelater luminosus. Taxonomy (NCBI): domain Eukaryota; kingdom Metazoa; phylum Arthropoda; class Insecta; order Coleoptera; family Elateridae; genus Ignelater; species Ignelater luminosus. The sequence continues at coordinate 13,110 of VTPC01005815.1, forward strand.
GATAGTGATAAAGACGAATTATCAAATATGGCAAATGATTTCGACTCTGGACAACGCTTTTGCGGTGCTACAGGTTTCGAAAATATTGATGCAACGTTTTTACCACGGTCTCTCTTTTAACAAATAATTAAGTGATATCTGGATTAAATAAGTGCAAAAGTTGTGATGAGTGGACAAAGATGCATGTACTGGAAAAAAAAGGCGATATTATATATGCAATGTTTGTTGTTAGATTTTGGGGGCCATATTGTCACTTTCTTCCTTATTTAATTCAACTGCTTGTTTTCAAGATATAAAATATTGGGAAAAAACAAAAGAAAATTGTTAGATGACTAACTATTCATTAGTTACTTCACAGTATCTTTAAATTCTGTCTCCTTTTTTCAAAATATATAGTACAGGCGTGTGCTCTACCATATCTGTGTCCAAATAAAACGCCAACCCAATAATTTCTAAATTCAGTTCAAAAGTTACTAGCTCTTAAAAGTCTTCAGCAGATCAAATGCTTGCCAAACAAAACCTGATATTGTTTGTTGCTTTTGCTACTTAAATCTATAGGGATTTGGAGATATTAATAACTGATATGAGTTTTTTATTCTCCAATCCTATTTGGCGCTCATATCACTTTAAAATTTAAACAAAGTACCCTAATGGATTATTGCTGAAAACGGAGTTTTAGAAAATCACATTTTCCAAAGTTCGATATCTAAACCTTTCAATTTACTTCTGTTATATTTAAAAGGGAAATTAAAAAGTGATACATATTAAAACGCAATACTGGCAATACTTTGATTCTTAGTTTTCTTCTGAAAATAAGCACCGATATTACATACCGTGAGTGACTATACTTTTGACATATGAGAAACCAACTACTACAGTCACTAGTATGAACCTGAGCTTAAACAGTTGATTTTGGTGTTCAGTTTTTAAATTGAGGGTAATCATTTGAGCGTCCCGTAAAATATTATTTGCTTGTAAACAACAGATGTTTTGCACATCCTGTGTTCTAAGAACCTTTGGTGAAATTTTGATCTAAAGGTTACAATGTCACTTTAGTTTATGGCTGTACATCTTTAATACTATGCACCTTGTTGATGGGCTGATCGTACAGTCAGCGATCTATCAAAAGACATAAAAGTCAATACTTATTGAAAATTCCAATTCTAAAAGTAGCCCTTAGGTATCTGACCTAGCCTGAAATTATTATAGAATTAGTTCTGAAGTTCCACTGTTCATTGGGTCATTTGGGTCAAAGCAATTGCTTTAAGAAAAGCAAGACGCAAATGTACTTGTTAGGAAAGTGATTGTTAAAAACTTCTATACATCAATGGCAGTTTCTAGAATTACTTAGTCTTACATATTACCTAAAATGAGAAGGATGCGTATTAAGATTATCAATAAAGATGAGAAAGTGTTTAGTCATTCCTTTTGGAAGCAAGTTCCATGGGGATATGAAATATGTATGAATACCAATAACACCGCGTTCAAGGTATAATAATATAACAGGCATAAATGACTCCCTGCATAATGTCTTACGAAATTAGGAAAAACTTCTTGTGTAACACACCTTATCTGCCTTGTTCTGAAAACTATTTGCTGGACATTCTCCAATGATACAACTGGGAGTTGCAAGAGTGATGATTCTTCTTTGTATAATTTAATTTATTTAACTTCATTCTATTCCAACATACCGTGCAAAGTTAGCACAAGCTTGATATTAACTTCGAAACTTTAAATTATAAATGGTCGTGCAAGACTACCGAAAGATGCTGTCACTTTAGCATGAATAGCTATGAACGCCACCACTAACAGTCACGGCTGCCGCCAGTGTCATCATCTTAATGTGTAAAGTCCAGAGATGTTAGAACCAATAATGTACTTAGAAAGATAACAGCTAAAGTTCGAAGAAGTAAACTGACTATTACACGATGAAACTGTTTAAAGAAAAAATTCTAAGCACATTCTAAATAATTAAATATTATCAAAAATAACATTAACAAATCAAGTCCTCTATTAATTAAAAATTAGCATTAATTTAGTTTCTTTATTATAATTTTTATTATTTATTTTGATATACTAATAATGAGTTTAGAATCTGATCATGTACTTTAGTAATTAGAATTCGATATCGGATGGTTCGACAACGAATTATAACCGTTTTACCAAACAATAGTAAGACAATGAACTTTATTTAAACTAAATACTGCTCATAAAAGGGTTTCTATTCCCTTCGCCTTATGCGACATTTAGCTGTTAAAAATTAATACGAAACGATTTATTTATTTGAACGTATTAACTGACTTGCTTTAGAAAAAGATGTTCGATCGAAAATGCACTTTCGGTAATCTTTGCTCTTCTACTATTTAATTTTTTTCTTTTGCTCAAGTTGCTTCCCTAATCAATACAGACGCTCCCTTCATTCTGACATAGCTTCAAGATACCCTATAAGAAAATATATATTTTCTTACATCTTTGTACATTTTCCTTTTATTCTGACTCTTGAAATACTTTCTTCATATTTTCCTCGAACTCATATTTTCCTAAATATTTTATGCAACAAAAATTCTTTCTAGTTATTAGCGTCGTCGAATGTTTTTCAGTTTCGTCTTTTTACATTGTTAACTGCTGATTTTAAAAGACCGGTATACACTTTTATCAAGTCTGAACCTTTTTCTCGAGCCTTTCCGGTTTAGCTATCCTTACAGGTAGCACTCACATAGCATTAACATTGACTTGCAAAAGTTCCTTCACCTGGAAAAAAGATAACTTCCAAGGTCTAGAGAATTTCAGCCTTGTTTAAACGTCGCGAATTTTTTACCGCATCGATTTTATGTAAAAATTTCCGTAAGGTATCCTTTTACGGTGAGAGAATAGTAAACTGCATCTGTTTCTTGCAGGTGAGGAAGATAGTTTCGAAACTCATAAAATCGAAATTCGACCCTATAAGTGTAGCTTGTCAATAAATTTTCATATTTTGATTGATCAGATTAAACAAAAAAGAATATGTCTACACATAACAAATTACTAAAATGATGGATGAATCGTAACCAGAGGTTAACGAATTTGTTTCCTTTATGCCTATAATAATGGAATCAAAGGATATCGTTGTTTGTTTCTTAGAAGAACTATAATAAAGAAGAATTAAGAGACATTTTATTTGGATTCTTTACTACTAGTCTACAAGGTTGTTTTGTAATTTATCTCAATTCTAACAGTAATCCAGCAACCGTTTCTCCCTTTTATATGTATTAAAGGTTAATTTTTGTATTTATACTACTTACTTATAAAAGTACAAATTAGAGAGTTAGTTACTTGTGGCATTTCGAGAACTTTAGCATCTGCTTTTACAGTTTGTTCCTTACTTAATATAATGATTCTGATAAGCAAGTTTTGCCTCGAGCTTTCTAACCCCGTCACGCCCGTGAAACGTCCCTTAAGCGTGAAAATAGGATTAAGGTCCATGCGAAGTGACAGCGAAACAAAGGGTAGCACTTTCCTACTACCTCACAAAGTAATCAACGTTTACAGTCTTCTTTTGACCACTTTTATTTAGGTAATGTTGTCGTTTTGAAAAGGTGGAGATCAAATTTACTCTCTTCATGAATTTCAAAACAACTTTTGTTATTTAAATAAGTTACGACCATGAATATTTATAAACGAAATTGAATTAAAAAAGAAAAATGTTGTTTTTTTCCTTTACAAATTTTATATTTGATAAAGGGTTTCTAATTTTAAGTGAGTGTCAGGACCATTTAAATCAGTGTCACAATCAGAGACAAATGTGAACAGACTGAATCCTTGATGTTTTTAATTTTCTTTTTAATTTTCTTTTTAATTTTTTTAATTTATCTACCTTTTGCATTCGTTGAAAGCTTTTAACAGATTTAATGCACTTAAAGTAATGTTTTTCAGAAAAGTTCTACACTACTACAAGTTGTTAATTTTTTATTTTCACTTGCAGTAATAAAGGGGAAAAGGTTCTGTATTAACAATATTTTGATAACCATTCTGAGAGCGAACACAAGAACCGTATTTACATTTACAGTAATCACCATACCAAACTTGACTTGTATATAGGTACATTTTAATTGTAGATTTCGCTTTATTCTGCTTTGAAAGCATTGCTGGTACTCTGTCCATTACATCTCGTGATGAAATCGGAGACCCGCGCAATTGTTCTAGAAATGAGAGGATTGGATCTTTTGAAGAGACAAAGGTTATAGCATTGCCATCGTATCCCTGCTTTTAGGGTGAGAAATGAACAAGAAACATACGATGCCATCCTACGCATTTCGCTAACAAATTTTCGATCTGCCTTATGTACTTCTATTGATGAAAATAAAATTGCTAATTCTACAAACTACTTAAGCATAATGGTACCGTTTAATGTATCGATGTAGATTGAAAAAAGGATTGTACCGAGTTTAAAGTTCAAACAATAAACCAAATTCAACTCTACGAAAAAAATACAAAAAGTAGAGTGAGAACAGAACTTTTATCTACCCTTTTATACTCTGTTTATAAGTGAAGATAATTGCAAAAGTATCAAAAACTAGTCTAGTTTTCAAACTACCTATTTCAACATAATTTAGTTGTTGTCATTGTTATCATTCTTATTTAATTATAAAAGATTTAAGCATGAACGTATTTGTCTCTTTGTACATCATTAACGATAAAAAGAAATCTCAGCCATCTGCAAATTCGGCGGTATGTGACGTCACACGTTCATAATGTCTTCCGTAAGATAGCGTACTCAAATTTAATAGCTGTAAATGCGCCAATCCCGTTTTCAAATCTGATAAGACTTATTATGACGCAACAATCACCGTAGATATCTAGAAAATGTTGTTGTAGTGATTTTGACAAGCAACAAATAAACTCAGGATGATTCTAAAAATTATTATAAAATTTTATGAACCGAATTTAACATTATTTCTGGCACAGTCACAATCGGCAAACTCTGTAAATTATTTATTTAAAGTTTTCCCATCGAGAAGTCGGTGAAAGCTTCATCTACTCCTGTTAGTATCATTAGTGTGCCTAGCACAAATCAGATGTATAAAAGGATAATCGTCGATAATTATGATTTCGAAGCTCTCATAGATACGGGAAGCCACCTTAATTTAATAAGGGAATATATCTATCAAAAACTCCATTCTGCTGATCTGCTTGAATCTACGTTGACGTTTACTGGATTTGGACAACATACAGTCAATACCACTGGCTTTTTCGCCGCATCCATTAAAATCGATGATGACGACTTCCCCACAATTATACACGTCGTCCCCCGCGAATCAATGACAGCAGAAGAGATAGTAAGACAAGAACTATTGAATCAAGCAAATCTAATGATTGACAAAGACGGAATCAAAATCACAAAAAGATCAAATGACTCTTTGCTGCACATTCAGTCCGTTGAAGAAGAATTGAATATAGAAAAAACCGCAACCTCAGAAAGCAAAGATAAGGTTAAAGAATTAATTGAAAATTACAGCCCTACCAAAAGTAAGTCGACCGCAGTTCAAATAAAGATCATCATGAAAGACGAAGTACCTATTTACAGTTCGCCTAGACACTTACCATTTAACGAGAATTGGTTTCAGAAGTAATACTGAAACCGTGTAGTTCAGAATGGGCAAGTTCGGTCGTGGTGGTCCGAAAAAAAGATGGATCGCCTAGAGTATGCATCGATTACCGCAAGATTAATCAGCAAGTAATGAAAGACCGATATCCTTTGCCTCTAATTGAAGACCAATTGGACAGACTGCAAGCTGCAGAATATTTTACTACGATTGACCTTAAAAACGGATTCTTTCACGTGGTTGTTGAAGAAGAAAGTCGAAAATATGCAGCATTTGTGGTACATAATGGTCAAAACCAATTTTGTCGAATGCCATTTGGTCACTGCAATTCGCCAGCTGTCTTTCAAAAATATATTAACGTCATTTTTAGAGATTTATCAAACGACGGTATTGTATTTACTTACTTGGATGATTTAATTATTCCATCACCCACTGAGGAAGAAGGAATCACCAAGTTATAAAGTGTACTGAAGACATCTAGTGCATACGGCCTAGAAATAAATAAAAAGAAATGCCAGTTTTTTATGAAAGCAGTTGAATTTTTAGGGCACGTAATTGAGGATGGTAAACTGTTTCCATCCCCTGCTAAAACGATATCCGTTATGAGGTTCTCACGACCAAAGACTGTGAGGCAGGTACAAAGTTTCCTGGGTCTTACAGGGTATTTTCGAAAATTCATACCCCATTATGCTAGAATAGCTAAACCATTGAGTGAAATGCTGAAGGGCAATTAGGAATTTTGCTTCGAGGAAGAATAAAAGGAATCATTTAGAAAATTAGAAACAGCCTTGACTCAAATTCCGGTGTTAGCAATCTATAGACAGGGATTGGAATTAGAAATGCATACAGACGCTAGTGCAGAAGGCTATGGTAAAGTACCATTACAAAAATCCGCCGAAGATGGTAAACTTCATCCAGTATACTATATGAGTAAGAAAACTACAGATGCAGAAAGAAAGTACAGTAGTTATGGACTAGAAGTATTAGCTATTGTGCAAGCATTGAAAAAGTTTCGTGTGTATTTATTAGGAAACAAGTTCAAAATTATTACCGATTGTTCAGCATTCCAACAAACGTTGAATAAGAAATACATGCCACCTTGTATAGCAAGATGGGCTCTTCTGTTGGAAGAATACGACTATATTATCGAACACCGGCGAGAAGTTAGCATGAGACACGTCGATACCCTTAGCCGCCATCCTGCTATAAACAGCCAAAGAGAACTCAGCCATATCAAAACTGAGGAATGAGCAGTCGAAGGATGAAGCAATGAGAGCTATACTAGAAATCTTAAAAGATAAGACCTATGGAGATTACCTTCTTAAAAATAACTTACTATACAAATTTGTGAACGGAAAAGAATTATTGGTTGTTCCGAGAACAATGCAAAATGAAATCATAAGAAAAATGCATGAAAAGGGTCATTTCGCAGAAAAGAAAACGCGTGAAATGATAGAAAGAGAATTTTATATACCTATTTAACGCTGAAAGTGACTGCATGTATTCAAGCATGTGTTTCATGCATACTAATGAATAGACAGGAGGGACGAAAAGAAGGATTCTTACATCCATTGCATAAAGAAGACTTACCCCTAAACACTTACCATATGGATCATATTTTATATACAAACCACGAATAAAAATTATTACCATATTTTGGTAATCATCGATTCCTTTACTAAATTTGTTTGGTTTTATCCCACTAAGTCTACTACCACAAAAGAAGTTATCAGTAAATTAGAATTGCAAAGGAAGAGTTTTGGAAACTTCTCTACAATAATAACAGACAGTGGAACGGCGTTTACCTCTTTCTATTTTCAGAATGATTGGAAAGAGAAAAGCATTTAATTTCACACAATTACTACAGACCTGCCAAGAGCAAATGGTCAGGTCAAGCGTATAAACAGAATCATTATTCTTGTACTGGGTAAACTTTCTTTAGAAGAACCAACAAAGTGGTACAAATACGTCGACATCGTGCAACAAACCTTAAATTCCACGTATCAAAGAAGCATTGCGACGACACCATTTCGCCTCCTATTTGAAACTGAAATGTGCGTAAAAACGGATGTAACAGTTAAAAGTATGATAGAAGAAAAACTTACAAAGGAGTTTGAAGACGAAAGGCAAGAATTACGAGAGAAAGCAAAACGGCAAATCTAAAGAGTTCAAGAAGAAAACAAGAAAAATTATAATTCCAAAAGGTGCACACCTACGCGCTACCGCGTCGCGATAAAACGAACACAAGCCGGACTGGGGCAAAAACTTAAGCATAAATATTTGATGCATATTTTGTGTGCAACTTTTGAGTGTTTTTTAATGTTTCTGTTTATGTTTTTGTTTGTATTCAGTCAGAATAATATCCAACTTAATTAATACATTTATTTGTTCTTGATTTTACAATAAACAAATCCTACAAATTTATAATGTAATGAGACATAAATAATGACCTTTTATTAAATATTAAATACAATCGATCGAGTTCATAGCTATCGAGGCCAATTTTGTAAACTATTATTTAATTGCCACAGAAAATTGTACTAAAGTCTAATTTAAAATGTCTGCACGTCTAAAAGTCCCACAGGACAGTGTGAAGACGCGTGTAACGTTTGTGATAGTTGCAGAGTTGGATTTTGCTGTTCCACATTAGAACACAGCATGGAGGCATATACATACTGCTTTCTATCCCACGACTATAAACCGCTTTCTATCTGATGGAATGTACCATTCTCCATAGCACGGTACTGATTTTAGATACAACCTTTCTATTTGACAAATACCGATAGTTCCGGACTGTTCGGAAATTACCCTCCCTATATTTACCTATGAAAGTTGACACTATGTAACTTGTTAAAATATAACATCAAAAATCTCGAAGACATCCTACAGAGTTTTGTTCCCGTTTTTGTAAGTTGACTTAGTGTTCAGTTTCAGTGGAAAAGAACATGCGATCTTGTGATGTAATACATTAGCTTCAGACTGGTGACGGAAGTACTACATGAAGTTGTTTAGGGAGCGAAGCTTGGTAGTTTTCACGGGGAATTGGCTCTGAGGTTTGGTGGAGGGATCATAATCAAGATGGGAGGAAGCTTTTCAAAAGTATGGGTAGCAGTCCCATTTCAAGAAAAACAGGTTACTGAAATAAATGTGTGCTGTCAACATAATTCCAACTAGGTGCTTATGCATCGTAATAGAAATTATATTTATATATTTATAATACTGTCCTTGATTATGGTAGTGAAATGCTACAGATAATGATGATAGACAAGGCCAAATATCATCAAAGCTAGGAAAGTTTTATTCAGCGAGATAGATAGAGAAGAAAACAGGCATTGAACGCAGAACCTTATTTTTTCTAATCAGTCTACTTTTTGACACTTTGGGGTGATCGTTACGTCCATAACACAAGATAGAATTTGAAGTTGCTTTAAAATGGCATTAAGATATCAACTGAAAGACGTGTGGGCATTATATGTTTTACTACAATCTGTGTTTTAAGTGGTAGAAATAACCCTTAAGTAATTAATGAGGAACAGTGTAACACCATCTAAGCCTAGTAGTTTGCGATGAGTAGCCGTTTTCTTTAATTTGTTGCCCTGAATGTTGTCATTCGTGTTAATTTTATGCTTCTATCACAAAATGCAGAGACTGTATTGGTTACTGAAACGCTTTGGAAACCATTCAATAAATAGCTAAAATCAAAAAAATCAAAATCCTTTGCGAAAATCTTTCAAAAAGGTCAGGGTTAGAACAAAATAACGGAAAGTTTACATTCTGGTTTTACATTCTTTTTGCCTTGAATTATCGAACAAGTTGTAGTTGCAACAGGTGAAGTAATCTTCAATTAAAAATTTTCTAGTAGTACCCTTTTAGGAACCGAAGCTAGATATAATAACGTTTTTCCGATTTTCTAAAAATATCTCGTATAAACAAATCGAGATTTCCACCAAATTTGATTGGCACAGGAGCGGAAGCTGCGTATTTAGGAAAACTTTTAATGAAATTAGAAATAAGTCTCAATCCAGTCTTGGATCACCCGAATATTGTTAGATATTTTAGAGTTAGGCTCAAGATACTAATTTTTTTGATTTTCTCGGTCATGCTAATGACTTTTCTTCTTTTTTTCCCATTATAAGCTTGTCAAAAGTTTATAAATATTGTACTATCGCGGTAAAAAAAACCGGGGCACACTTGTCTAACGACACGTCGGTTCTAACAAAATTTCTCTCTTTTGCATCAGGCTTTAAGAAGGATTTGTCAGTTCAATTAATAAGGTACTTACTTACATAATAGATTTACTTAAACTGAAACACAGATTTACAAGGGGTAACTTTAAAACCTGTGTGGTGCCCCGGTTTTTATTTGCCGTGATAGTACATAATGAAGTACCTTTTAAGATATCTTCTCCTTGTGAAAGCTTTCAGTAAAATATTTATTTTAAACCCTCTTTATTTTTAGTTCCCAAGTGTTTCTTCTGCTCTGTGTTATGTTGATTCAATCTTCAGTTTCACACTTCATTGCCTCTACAAGAATTCCACTTCGTTCTGTACTTTCGTTATTTTTCATTTGCGTTGAATTACATTGCTATAGTTTTTTTCTAAGTTTGGTATCTATAATTCCTATTCGGACTGCAATAAGGCTCTGCTTAAACGATCAATTGACTTTTTTTTGTATCGAATTTCTCACAACAAAAGAGACGTATGTTTTTAGGAATCACTGCTATTCTGCAACCGAAACACTTTAAGTATGACAATAATGGTGGAAAATGAGATAACCCGAGAGACAACCTTGCAGGAAATGTAGAATAAAAGAAAGAGATCGAGAAACGCTAACAAAAGGAGTTTGATATTTCATTATTATAGAACAGATATTGAAATCTGATATTTTTCGATATCAAACTAAGACATCAGCGTTGAGTAAAGACTATTTTGACAGTTAAAAAGAATCTTTACTTTAATTTGTTTAATACAACAAAAAGCTTTAAGTCTGTTAACATCTCAGAAAGACTTAGCTATATATTTTTTGTAAAGGCATTTGTAGAGTTTTGACCAACTAATGTTTGAAATTGTAATAACCTGATACTTACTAGAAAGGTTTTATTTGTAACCCTCACGCTCTACGTGGTAATTTTTTATGTCACTGTAACACTTCATAGATCTTTAACTGCTTTAAGTATAGGTATAGGGGAGGGTGGTCCACTGTGAGACGTGTTCCACCGTGAGACAAATGATTTCTTCCATTATTTTGAAAACTAAGTTGGTGTTGCTGCCTTGCGTGAAACTCGTGTACTACCCCACCATACGATGCCAAGATGGCTGACTTGAGCGGCAGTCAGAGCGTGTTTACCTTGATTTTATGTTTTTTGGACTGAAATGTAAATTTTGTTTATTTATTTGCGTATGTGATGCATTTAAACTGGTAAGTAAATTAACTCAACTATTTTATCAATTGAAAGACATGACTATAATAAGCATTTAGGTGTTTAGTCAATTAAGGTTAGTCTCGAAATGCATAGGAGAAAATTGAGAAGGTTGCTATGGCGACTGTTGACATTTTTGTTAATAAATAAACACACACGTCAGCTCTTTAGTCACCTGTTAGTCAGTCAGTGTTAATTAAAGTGATCACAATGAAGAACGAACCAGCTATTCCGAACTCGGTCATCGAGTTCTATTACAAAGACGGTAAATTTGATCGAAAGGCAACAGTTCAAAAGTTCTCAAAGCTGAATGTGCTCCAGAGCCGAATTTATCGTGTGATGGATTATGTTGATCATCCTTCGAAGAAGCTCAACAAGCAAAAACCGGGCCAAAAAAAGTCTGTTACGACCTCCGCTTTGACCTCCAAAGTAGACCGCCTTTTTTTGAAGCAGCCTAACCTGACTGTGCGTGCTGCTGCCGAAAAGCTCAAGGTCAGCAAGTCAACCGTAAATCGGATTCGCAAAAAAATTGGCCTGAAGGGACGCAAGAGAGTAGAGGTCTCGAGGAAGCGTTCAGATGAGCTTGAAAAAGTAAAAAGCAGTTGCAGGAAGCTTTACCGTCAGACCAACTTTTTGATGGTTATAGATGACGAAACTTATGTCACCTTGGATTCAAGCGAGATGCCTGCAAACCAATACTACACTGAATTGCCAGGTCGCCCAGTTCCTATAGAAGCTAAAATTAGGCAAAAATCAAAGCATCCAAAAAAAGCGCTCGTTTGGCAGGCTGTTTCATCTGAAGGACACTTGTTTCCAGCTGTCGTGATGGAATCGAAGAAAGGCGCTGTGGATGGCGTGATCTATCGTGATAAAGTCTTGAAACCGGTTTTGATCCCTTGGTTAAAGTCACTAGAAACCGACAAACAAATCTTGTTCTGGCCTGACAAAGCACCTGCTCACTACGCTAAAGATACCACCGATCTTCTGAATCAGCATAAAATCAAGATTGTGGCAAGAATCGACAATCCATCAGCAACTCCACAAATCAGACCAATTGAGAGATTTTGGTCTATGGTCAAGGCAGAACTAATCAAGTGTAATCTACATGCCAAAAATCTGGCTCAATTTCGTAAAAACTGGACCAGGATCAGTAAATTTGTCTGGGAGAAATCTGGTACAGCGCTATTTCAAATTTCAAATATTTTCATTGTTAAAAAGAATTTTTTGATTTTTTTATAACCGTTTAAAAATAAAACCAATCTTTTCAACTCGCCTACGCATTTTGGGACTAACCTTAACTGTGGTGAACGCTTACCTGGAAAAAATGAAATATTTGTCAGTGAAGCAGGGTTGTCCACTATGACACACCTGAGCGCGACCAGTAAGCTTATCATATAGTCTGTAATCAGTTTTTCTTTGCATACACACTTCAACCTGGCATGAAAACAATATACGCTAACTGCACTTAATTATTTTATGTTTCAAATTATTTTGTATTTTTTCAGATCATAACTCGAAATAAAAAAAAATCTGATGAAGGAACATTCAGTGAAGATCAAATGAAAGAGGCTGTAAAACAGGTTGTTGAAAAAAGCAAAAGTGTAAGAGGAGTGGCTAAGGACACTGGTTTATCTTTTCAAACACTTGCCAGATATGTAAAAAAAATACCGAGACCTGAGGGACAACATGAAGTTCATTCCGAACTTTGGAAAGAGGCAGGTGTTTACAAATGTGCAGGAGAAAAAACTGGAAGATTTTATTTTGGAATCTTCAAAAATGTGCTTTGGCCTCAACATGCGAGACCTATCAAAAATGGCATATAAGATGGCTGTAAAAAATAATCTACGAATGCCAGATGCCTGGGTTTCCAAAGAAATTACTGGTAAGGAATGGACTTTTGGATTCATGAAGCGCCATCTTCGCCTTAGTTTGCAAAACCCTGAGGCTTGTATCAAGAGCTACAGTTTTCAATAAACGCAACGTTAACACCTTCTTTGATACTCTCAATACGGCGATGATGAGGAATCCTTCTTTTGGAGATGGATCAAGAGTCTTTAACTTAGATGAAACAGGAACAGGAACTGTTTTGTCTCCCAAGAGGGTAATTGTGTAGAAGGGCTGCAAGCAAGTCAGCTCAGTTACAAGTGCTGAGAGAGGCCAGCTTGTCACAGCCTGCAATATTATCCGTGCACGAGGCCATGCTTTTCCCCCTGCTATGGTATTTCCTCGAGACTACTTTAAGGAACATATGCTTCGAGGAGCACCAAGAAGCACCACCGGCTTAACCAATCCAAGTGGCTGGACGAACTCCAGTCTGTTTGTCTTAGTTACCGAACATTTTATTAGAGAGACTTGTTCTACGAAGAAAAACTCAACGTTCCTAATCATGCACAACCATGAGAGCCACATCTCTTTGGATGTCATCAACTTGACTCGAAAAAATGGGGTGACCATTGCCACAATGCCCCCACATTGTAGTCAGCGCCTTTAGCTACTTGATGTGGCCGTTTGCAGCCCTTTTAAGGCACATTACAATAATTCAGTGGATCAGTGGATGAAAGACCATCAAGGAACCCCAATGTCCATTTATGACGTTTCAGGATGCTTCGGTGTAGCATTTGAGAGAGCCATGACTCCAACTAATATCTTGGCAAGCTCCAGGAGGACAGGAATAGTGCCTTTTGACCCTCATGTCTTCACTGATACTGACTTTTTACCTAAGCTCTGTGACTGACCGACCAATGCCTACCATCCTAAACACTACTGTAGGAGTAGACCTAATGTCTGCCACAGCAGAGGGTTCCAGCACAAATAAGGAATTAAAGAAGCTTGATGAAAACACTGATTTCATTAGTCCTAAAGAATTTATTGGGCACCCAAAGGCAAAGTCTCGGAAAGAGAACCCAAATAAAACGAGAGAAGTAGTTTCATGCATTCTTACGGGTACGCTACAGAAAGAGGATCTCGAGCGAAGAGAGAAAGAAAAGAAATCGAAAAAAATCAAAAAGCCAAAGTTAGACCTAAACCTATCTTCCTCGTCTTCAGAGGAATTAAAACCGGAAATGTCTGATTATGAAAGTTCAGGTGGTGAGCTTTGTCCTTCACCTTCATCACCAGCTATGGATTTGGTCATAAGTGAAAATCAAAACGAGTTTTGTGTTTTATTTCGGAGACGCAGTAATAAAATTTCAAACAGCTTCATCTATCTAACAGTGGAAGACGAGTCAACGGTAATGAAGGCTGATATTACAATGATTTTATCTGAACCTGTTGCAGCTGCCAAAACCAAACGTCATGGTCGATTTATTACCTTAGAAATCAATTTTGATAAAAATGTCTTGTAGCCTAAGTAAGCCAAAAATAAACTTTTCTTGAACATTTATTAAATGCTTTTTTTAAAACCCTTCAAGACAGTGCATTAACTCATTATAAAATACTGTCTTACAGTGGACCTAGGTGTGTCTCATAGTAGACCATGGTGTTTCACTCTGAGACACTTTACCTAATTCAATAAATTAATTTAGAGCTTACTCATGTTTTAAGGTTATGGCATAAGGATGTTCAGAGGTGAGTAGTGATGATGACAGAATATGTAGAGGCTCCAAAGTTGTTTGCAACATTAAAATATAAATTGATAAAAAAAAATTAAAAATTTGTGTCTTACAGTGGACCACCCTCCCCTAAACTGGGACAGCGGGATATGTGAAGATGATAGCAAGATGTAACCAGTAATTTGAAGAATTTGTTTTACTTTTACTCTTATGGTCTTGGTTTTGAAATTTTGAATTGAAATATTTAATTGAGATTAAACTGTAAACACAGAAGATTTCTTGCAATCTGTAAAATTCCTAGCTAGAGGTAGACAAAGCTGACGTCATTATCATAATATATTTACTTACCTTGTGTATTATCTAATTGAGGACGTGTGAATTTAAGGCGTTTTGGACGCAATAGCTTTTTGTTTATAGAATCTTACTCTACGTATGTAAAGAGCCTGTTTCTTTTTTATCTGCCTTTTTCAGTTGAAGAGTGGGAGAGAAACCCACGGGTATTAGGAGGGTTTTGTCTGATCTGAAGTTGCTTCTAAGAGAAATTACAGTACAGTATCATTTCTATTATTTCATATTATTTCTGGTTCATTTTTTTATATTCGTGTTTCGTATTGTCTATACGTCTGCCTTATACATATCCTGCTGCTTCTTTATTTAATTATTTTATCGATGCTTCTTTAAATAAACCGCTTACATTTAACGTCCCTCATGTTTCTTCTACACGCCAATAGTCGCTATATCGTTTCCTTTGACAGGATGGCTTAAGAAGTATTTCAAATTAAGCATAAGAAATTTTCAATAAACGAAATTATTCTCCAAAGTAAGATTTATGCTGTATGTACGTTATTAACTTGAAACTACGTGAAACGTCTTATTGGAAGTCGGAGAATCATCAATGAGAGGGATCCTTAAACAGACATAAAGCATGACCACTTATGTGTTAAAAGATTAAAATAAAACCAGCGGAACTATAATTATTGTTAACTAAGTAATACCCAGGTTAGTTAGACCTATACAAACAAAAAAAACCACAGAAAAAAAGACTTTTTGCCGTTTTGCTTTACTCAACAGTAAATAATATGAAACAGGCTACAAAAAGCAATTTAGTTTAATATTTTGGCAGATTGTGTCGTGTTTCTGAATTATTCAATTATTTTAAACCAGACGTCTTGTATTTGATTTTGAGTTAACTCGTGCAGTATAAATTGATTGTACGTATATTGTATGATACATAATAGGCGATGGGATTTTTTATAAAATTTATTTACAAATGTTTGTAAAATGCTTTAGAAAGTGCCAAATCAAAATAAATTTAAAATTACTCAATAACAATTTGGACGTTACCCAAATTTCAAGTCTCTGTAAAAAGATACGATCTAACTACTCCGACTGTTGTTCTTGACATACAAACTGACGTATTTATTTTCTAAACCAGAAAAAAATTTAAATCAAATCATTTCAACTTCAGTTCAAAAGAATGCTTTGAAATTGAAGCATGTCAGCTCTGTAGGGTTAACGGATGGCAAAATAACTACAACGAGAAACAAAAAAAAACTTAAATTTTATCTTAGTCAAAGTTAATGTAAAGAAATCATATTATTAGAATGAATAATCATCTTCTGTCAACAAATAAATTGAAAAAACATTCTTTATGCTGTATAAAAAAGGTTAGAAAATAAATAACGTATCCCGCTGAAATCTGAACATTATCACGAAACTGTACATCATGTAGACGTTTGCAATGATAAACACACTCAAGAGTTTTCAGTGTGAGTTTTTTTTCTATCAAACATGAAAGGTGAAAATGCGAATAGTTTTGTTAGAGACCATTGAAATTTATGGAAAGAAAAATGAAAAATGTTTCCTTTTAAATCTTACAACTTCACTTTATTTAAATACAATGTTCGCTCTGATTTTAAGACCAATTTTAACCGCCTTACTCCTATTTAAAGCTTAGAATTTAATAAAGGGAAATTTGGGAAGATGTAAAGTATTTTTCTTTTTACCGTTGACATTTTAAATCCACCTTGAAAACAAAAATATAAATGTACTTTGTTCTCCTTTATAAATGTTGTTTAAAGATCAGAAAGGTGTAAAGTGTTCTGACAATTTATATCGTTCTTTATAAATATTAACGCACTGAAAACGTTTTAAATGTGAACTAATAATAATTAATTTTCTGAGTGTTTTGTGAAAATGATTTATATAGTAGAATATCGGTATGAAATATACATAGATATTGTTAATTTTAATTTTAAATCTAGTTAATGAGAAACGTGCTTAACAAGTTGGTTGATATTAGGTAATCAATTTACATTTTTTACTATCTTATAAGTAAACTAGCTACCGTTTTGTAAAAAATGTAAATTATAGTAAAATTTACATAGATAGCTCTAAGTGTTTGACCTAAATGATTGTTTGTTAATAATTGTAACTGATTTGGTAGTGAATCAATGCTGGTCAATTACCTCGTGTAGGATTTTAAGTAGTTTTGTTTGAAATATCTAGATATAGGTTAACGCAAATCCGGTTTGTTCTTGTGTTAAGCTTGGTTTTTAGTTTAGGTTAGTAACAAACTAAACTTACGGATGTGCATGTTGCTATTATTTTAAATGCATTAAAGAGAGTTCAGTCAAACATGGATGCTCATATTCATTTGCATATGCAGCTTGCAAATAATGCCACTACGTAATCACCACAGATCAAGTAAGGAACGAAAATCTACACTAAAAATTCGTTTTGCATTTATCTTTATTCTTTTGTGCTTAATTTTCTTTTGCCATCTCTATTTTTCCACATTCTAGTTTTCTTACTTTTTTGAAGTTACTTTGTGTATAATGTTGTGTCAAAGTCTTTTTTCTAGATTACGATTTGGTTTGTAAAGTGCAATATTCATTTTCTTCATCATCTGTGTTAAAGAATTTTGACTCATTTGTGGTTCATTGCATTCCTCACATCTAGCAAAGTATGCTAGATAGAGCTCTTTAATATTGGTAAATGATTGCTCTAAATATAGTTTGTTTGTATCCTTTTGACAATAATGCGATGGTAATTTGTTAAGATTCTCTAAGAAGTTTTTCATGAAAACGTTTGGAACCGTTCCATGCTTACTTTTTTCAACCCAATTATCCTTTTACAAAAAGAAACGTTGACTTCGTCAATTGTAATGTATCACGGCGACATTTTTGATTATTGGGATTTTTCCGTTCTTTGGGCATTGTGCTGGTAACTAAACTGCACAATAGAGTTTTTCTCTGATCCCAAGATAAATTTTCCCAAAACGTCAAAAAGATTTTTAGACGTGCATATTCTTTAATTTCGTCGCATTGCCAATTCTGATTTTTGGCACAAAAACTAGAAGAACACGGTGGTCCCAGAGTTCTTTTTTCTCTTTCAATATCATGGAAGGTGTTGGTCTGATTGGCTGGTCTTCGGTACCGAAGTACACATTCCCTTTCATTCTTTTTTTGTGATTTATTTTTTTGATATTAACAGTAAACGTGCGATTAGTTTTAATTGGTTTTCTCAAGTAAACGTTATTAGGTTCGTTTTCTTTATCAACATGAAGGCTTTCGTCAGACAGATCTGAGGAAGATCTGGAAATCTCGTGATTGTTTTCATCTTCACTAACTTCCTGATAATCGCTATCTCTATTATCATTGCTCTCGGGTTGAAACTCTTTCAGATTGTTATTGTTTTCTTTTTGTAAGGTGTGTTCAAACTGGTTATCATCACTTTTTGCTTTGTTTTCACATGTTTTATTTTCCAAAAAAGATTCATCCAACTATCAGGATCTAAACTGTTCAAAAAGCTGTCGTGTGATATATTCACTGGCATTGCCAAAATATCGAATTCGTCATTTTCTTCTAAAAAACTATTCACATTTTCAGCTTTTTTGGCAAGTTTGTTTGGTTGATTATCTTCATTATTGCACATATACAAACTTCTTTTAGTTCTTCAACTCATTTGTTTTTGGTTTGAAACAAAAATTAAAACCCCGTAAATCACTTTAATTTTAAAATATTGATTGGAAAAAGTTTCCGTTAAAAAATTGTAAATAAATTGTTAAAGTTTCACAAAACGCATTTTAAATAGTCGATTTTTTTTAAAATTATTGTTATTGGAAAATTTAAAACTAAATTTACTTTCCGAGACTTACAGTAATTATTGTTAATTATGCTTTATTTAATTAATCAATTATTAATTCGTTAATTACCAGATAATCAATTAAAAAATCACGCAGCTTACCTGAACAACCTTACGAGGTATTGTTTTACAGCGCATTCTGACTGGAACGGATTTTTTTTAAATTACCGCCAACCGCTAGATGGTGCTGCTCGCTATACAGATTCTATTAATGTAAAAATCTAAAAAAGGAGTTTTTCGGACTTACGAGGTATTAATTTGAGACCATCGATATAAGTTAAGACTAAATTAAGTTTTTCAGAATTTTTAACGCGAAAATAATTTAAAGAGCCCATTTTGAAAATCACCCAGTTTTTTGTCATATTTTATTAACATGCCCATAACTTTTTTATTTGTGAACGGATCTTAATAAATTTGGTGTCAAATTAAAGTTACTTCTCTGTAGTATATTGTCAGCTTTAAACAATACAAAACAAAATATATAACTCTGAGATGGTGTCCAAAATCCGCCTTCTGTTACATTTTCTTCTGGGAGTGAATTAATTGTAAATTCCAAACCCCAATTATTACCTTGTTGAAATTTCCAACATAGGTGGATTATGACATAGCCTTGAGATATAAAAATGTTCAAGCAGGTTATCTTTGCTGTTTTAAATAAAAAACAAAACTGGTTTGGTGTATAACGTCACCCGTATTTTTTATATAAATGACCTTCCAATGTTTTTTCAGTACATCCTGCAAGTGAATCAAAAACTACTTACATCTGTAAAGATTCAAATTGATAGCTTCTATAATTGGCGTTCCAGAGGTGTGAAAAGGAAACTTGTCACGGGATATTTTGCAATACGCTGACTAGACTATGAAAGTGCGGGAAATTTTATTAGATTTGATATTTCTCTATTTCTGCGTCCATTCATTATAAATTCCAAGAATCTAGTGCCAATCACAATAGCAATGACGGAAGTGGGGGGGGGGAGGTGTAGCCAAAAAGTAGGGACTTAATTTTGAAAGG